>NJDC01000251.1:97987-108208 GCA_002245475.1 Calephelis virginiensis | reverse complement strand
GATACTCTCTGCCTACCCCGTAAGGGACTTGGCGTGAAGATATGTATGTGTATGTATGTTGGTTTAACACTCAAAATTTCGAAAAGCTCATTCGCTTATATTCTTGAATTTTTTAAAAAGTTTATATAATTCACCGGAATGTTGATTACATAATCAAAGTCATAGTCACATTTATCAGAAAGTTTTAAATTCATTTGCTTACAGTCTTAATATTTTTCAAAAAGTCTTTGTCATTCACATGGCAATACACTGAAGCGTTGATTATATAGTCATAGTCATATTCGTCAGAAAGGTTTAAGCTTAATCGCATAAATTTTAAAATTTTTTTCAAAAATTTTTCATGATTAACATCGCGACATACTCAGACAGCACTCAGTGGGTGATAGATTTTTCGCCGCTTATCACATTATTAGGCCAAATAGTACCTTCGGCTAATCCTGAGCTTCCTGGCTGTAACTCTGCCCACTTTTTGGCGATAGGGGCGAAAAGATACTTATTTTTTTTAACATACTCATCAACGATCGAAATAGGTTATCTATTAAAATAAAAATTGTTCACTATATTTGTTACTATATATCTTGCAAGTTCAACCATTCTTATGTTTATTAAAATTCAAGAAAGGTTTTGATGAAGAGGAACATTAGATAATTCGCACATCAAATAGGAAAAATAATATTGTTTTGCCTTAATATTGTTCTTAGCTGTCAATGTCCTTTACATTAAATAGTCATGAAGTTTCCGAAATAACTTGAAACAAAATAGTATTAGGAACAACTACTTCATTTAACTAGTGGTCGCCCGTTGGGCGAAATTCATCCATATTAAGTTATTCAATATGAATTATTAAAATGTAATGTTCAAACATTATTAAGGTTTTACTGTTAATTATCTTTTGATAATAACGCCATCTTCATTTAACAAAGACCAACTATTACGTTTTGAAACGTTATAATTAGTTTGTGTCAATAGTATGGCACTTTATAAGCATTATTATCTAAAGAAAGTTAACATTCTGCACTTTTTGTACACACAAGCTATAAGTGTGCCAAATTTCACACTCGTCTGTCAGCGCAATTTTCGTAAAAATGAGTACAAAGTTTTTGCTTTACATATTAATATTTTGATGAACCACAAATCGCTAGATTATATAAACTCACAAGTCCATATGTCTAATTTTCTACAACTGTAAGAGCAGTGCTACTCATATCCACATACATTTAAATTTATAAACAAAAAAGTAAATCAAACCGAGTTAGTAGAAAGCATCTTCTGGTATTAAAAATTCCATGTGCTCATATCTTTAGGGAGATATTAAGAGTATAGGAGATACTAGAGTTTAAGTGCTTATAACCCAAGTTTAAAACTTAAGTACGGAGCACAAAATAGCGCAATAAACATACATTACATGAAAATTGCAGGGTTGGTGTAAAATTTAATCTCTCTTTAAGAGGGAATCTTAGTGCAATAACTTGTAAGTTGGTAACACCATTCCCTACCTAACTAACTTTAAATGGATAAACATTTTGTATTTTAAACAGATTAAGCTCTTATCTTATATCAAGTTATCGTAATTTTATGTATAAATAAATTGTCTCATTCACCCTAAGGTTGTCTGGCAGAGATCGCTGTGAAGCGATAAGCACTGTGTAGGTACCTTAACTTAAATATTTTGTTTGTTTTTTTTTTTTTAATTTAGAGAGAATATCAGATTTCTTAATTGTAAGTGGCAATTTCTTTTAAATGTTAATGTTAAGTCTGCCAGGATCGTGAGGCTTGGCATTCGATACTCTCTCCCTTCCCCGTAAGAGACTTGGTTTGAAGATATGTACATGTATATGTAATATTATCTATGCTATCCAAACTAATATATAAACGTGAAAATCTGTCTGTATGTCTGTCTGGTACGTTATCACGGCTAAACCACTGCCGCTGCACTGATTTTTATGAAATTTAATATGCACTTAATTAAAGACCCGAGTTCAAATACAAACCAGTTTTCTTCCAAAAGTAAACCTGTAAAGGATTGTAATGAAGGATGCAAGTTTGTATGAAAACATTGTGAGAGGCTCAAGGTGGTTTTAGGTCTGGAAGAGGATGTACGGATCAAGTGTATTCGCTCCGCAACATTGTAGATTGTAATTTGTTGGTCAGAATGTTTTCTGCGGTTTTGTGGATCTCGAAAAAGCGTTTGACAGGGTTGTACGTAAGGAACTTTGGATCATTTTGCCAGATTATGAGATAGACGGGTCTTTGCTGCCTGCTGTCCACGTATTTAGATCATAAAGCATGTGTGCGGGTGGATGGCAACATATCGTCTTGGTTCGATGTCAACATTGGCATCAAGCAGGGCAGACAAGACAGCACACAGCTGTCAGCAGGCTTGTTTATTTTGTATTTGGACCAATGTCTTCAAAGGTTAAGGTCTATGAATGTGGGAATGCGTATGGGTGATCAAGTGATGAACTGCCTGCTTTATGCAGATGATGCTGTACTTTTGGGCTCTACACCATCTGAGCTGCAAACACTGATCACAGTTGTGGAAGGTGATTGTAAAGAAAGGGGCTTATATTTGAATGCGATGAAAACAAAAGTTATGGTATTTGAAACAGACGAAGCCAGAATGGATGTAAGGGTTTTAGTTGATGAACAAGTGAATGAAATCGTATATCTTGGTTGCGCTTTTAGCAGGGATGGAAGGTACACCGTGGATGTAGAAAGGAGAGTATGTGCTGGGAATCAAGGTTTTGAGTCAAAAAGCTAGACTCGCTTTTCATAATTCTATGCTTATGACAACGTTATTGTATGGAAGCGAGAGTTAGGTATGTCAAAAAAAGCATGAAAGTAGGATAAATGCGGTCGAAATGAGAGCGCTACGGAAAATCTGTGGCGTAACGCTTGCTGACCTTATTCGTAATAGTGAGATCCGAGAAAGAGTGGCATTGAAAGAAAGTATTGGTGTTAAAATGCGAAAGGACATGCTCCGCTGGTTCGGTCATGTGGAAAGAATTACAGATGAAAGATTGACAAAGCACATATACAATGCGAATGTGGATAGATGTAGGTACCCGGAGAAACCAAGGTTGACATTCCATGATCAGATCACTCGGATATTATCCGAAGGTGGTGTCAAGAGTGTATGTATGTCTATTTTTATTTTTGTACGGCTATATTATGCTTTTACGAGCTTCTTTTTAAATTGCAATATATGAATAGATTCTCTTCCCATTTACCGATTAAAATGAAGTTTTGTACGCATATAAATCTGATGATCATGAAAAATTGTAATGGTATGGGGTTGATTCGATGAAACATGAGATAACGGATGGTGGCCATAGAAACATCTACAATTCTCAATACTAACATATTATGTTTAGGCTTATTTGATACGTTTCGAATATTGTGACAAAAACATATTATTTGTTTAAAAGTACTTTATTCTAGAAATATAAAAACACATTGGATTTTTTTTCTAATTATTTTTTATTGGTAAGTAGTCGTCGTTGCTTTTGGAATGTTTTAATAGTATCTGGCGGAATGCGCTACTATCTAAGCATAAAATGTAGTAACTGTTAATGTCAAGCGAAGCAAAGAGATGAAGTTTGCTGGGTCAGCTAGTATAGGTATATATTTTTTAACAGAAACAGACCTAATATGAGCAAGCAAACCTGATGAAAAGTCACGACTTCTCAGAAACAAATGTAACAACAAAAGTTAGCAGCAAATGCGATGCCGATCTTCAAAAAAATTATTAATGCTGTTTTTGAATGTTTCCCCGTGTTGGTCCGGGCGCCTTTGTAGAATAGACAATCTGCCTTCCTGCCAGGCAGCTCGTAAAAGGCGAGCATAGGCTTACCGTCACTAACTATTCCTGCCGCCATAACGTCAGTGCTTACCGTTGACGTGTTCCGATCCGGAGGGTAAGGTAGCCGGTAAACTTACTTCCTGCCGACTGGGTGGCAACGCCATTTACCACCTTTGGCGTCTCTAGGCGGCGTGAATTTCATACCATCAAGAAACCCGTCAGATTTTTTCCGTCAAATATCATAAAAAAAGTCGTCCAAGGCAAAGAATATATAAATACTACCTACGTAATAAGAGGCGGGACTTCCATAGATACATAGCAAACCCGAATTTTGTATGGAGTTTAGCTTAAAGTGACACATGTCACTTGTCATAATATGGTGTAAAAGTATAACCCGTATAATTTGAAAGTAAGTCTAAGGGCATTCAGATATAAGGCAACTAGTGTCATATGATTTAGGCGAATAAAAAACATAGCAAACTTATTTTTTCTACTTTTTTATATGAAAGTTGCGCCAAACTGGTCCAAGGCTATTCCAGACCAACAGACACAGATTATATAATGCTGACCTGAATTTAATGTTTTTAACGGTAAATACTGTTTAGTTATGGTTGTTTTTATTACACCAGAGAAATGTACTTCTTGGCGAGCAAGTCGTAAACATATATACTTTATGAGACCCAATACTGCCTTACGTCCCGACCTCGGTTGATGCAATCTCGAATTATCAGCCGTCTCATAATAAATTCACTTTGATATATCCGTGCAAAACCCTGGGGTGTACGGGAAAATCAACCTTTCTTACTAACAGCAATGGTGATGTAATATTCGTCTACTAAATATGCAATGGAATAACTTTTCGTTTTTCTTTCTTAGATTTTACATCGTATATTTGTTTAAGAAATATATGTGGTATCTCCAGTTTTCTTTTTTGAAATTTACATCGTGTATTTGTTTAAAAAATATTAGTGGTGTCTTCGTTTTGGTAAACTTTACATTGTGTATTGGTACGAAGTTCCTTATTGCGCGTTGTGAAAGGAGGCTAGACAGAAAAAAACTTACGAAAAGTTGTCACGACACTTTTTGCTATAGTAAGCTATTGTAAGCTTCGCGGATTTGTTTTTTTATTTTTGGAGTTTATTATTATTATTATTTTTTTCATATTTCTCTGTCTATCTCCCTTTATTTTTTTTATTTTTTATTATATTTTTTTTTCATGTTTCTCTGTCTGTCTCTCTCTATAAGAGCGATAGAGATTGAGATTACTAGAGATTGATAGAGATTGAGAGAAAGAGGGGGGGGGGAGAGAGAACTTCGCTCCATCCGGCTAGTCCCTTGACACCTCTCAAGCTTTTTCGTTTAAGAAAGAAATTGGTATCTCCGGTTTTCTTTTTCAAATTACATCATGTATATTTAGTTAAGAAACATTACTTGTATCTTCGTGTTTTTAAACTTTACATCGTGTATTTGTTTAAGAAATAAAGTGGTATCTTTGTTTTCATTTTTCAGAATTTACATCGTGTTATTATTTAAAGAAATGTAACTGGTATCTTCGTTTTCTTCTTTACATCATTTATTTGTTTAAGAATTATTAATGGTGGAGATATCATTTTTACTTTTTTCAACTTTACGTCGTGTACTTGTAAAAAAAATATTCGTATTATCTAATTCTTTTTTGGACCTTACATCGCGTATTTGTTGGTGCTTTTTGCTCCCTCTGTCCCTGTGCACTAAGAATTATTACATACAATACAATTACACCTTTGTAACAGTTACGCAGAAACTTACTGACTGACAATCTTGGTCCATAATACATTTTTGCGATTTTTAAGAGTATATCAGTTGCTTGGATTAGTTAAATGAGCTTAAAAAACGTTTTTTATAGTTTTGATAAAGTCAATATGATAATAATATTTACTTGCACACAAATTACATTTATGTTTTTTAATTCACGAATATAACATTACTATATTAGTCCCAGTAAAGTAAAAATAACTAAATATTTTTTTTAATATGTGTTTTGAATATTATTTTTTTTTAGATACTAGAGGAGGCAAATGAGCAAGTAGCTCACCTGATGAAATGTGATCACTGTAATCGTCAAGGTATTTACCGGTTAGCGTATACGCCTAAGGGCCATAACGCACCGGGACGCGATTGCGACGTGGCCAGCGAGGTTGCCATGGCTAGGTCTGGCCCTTCTGCGTCGCCAAAGCGTCGCCATTCGGTCGCCAAGTGCGTGAACCGTCATACATCTCAATACGAAATATTTGGCGACGACGCTGGCCACGTCGCCATGGCGTCTCGGTGAGTTATGGCCCCAACGCTACTACCATCTGTGCCTTTACCATAATTATATTATATAAATTACGTTAGGCAATTTACATACCGAATTCTATAGCTCTTTTTTTCTGAAAATTAAATTATATGAGTTACCAGTAGAGGCGTTGCTCAAAGTTTTCATACAAATAATTTACGGAAAGCTAGCGAGTACACCACCGTAAACTCGTTGTAAGGCTTCTAAAACCTTCTTGCAAATAAACAGTCACTGCACGAGAAGCTTCCAAATAAAAAAAAACCGAGAATGATGGACTAAAGTTCCTTATTTAAAATTCTATCTCAAAAAGGTTAGCAGCTCTAACGCTTCCGTTAATTCAATGTAAATAGAGGAAAATGTCTGATCCACGGAGTTTGTTATTCAACTATAAAAAGTATCACAATATTATATATTTTGATATATATTCAACCTACTTTGAAAAAAGGAGGATGTCATATTTTCAACTCCTTGATTTTTTTATGTATGTTGATCGATTTCTCCATCATTTCGGAACTGATTTCAAAATTGTTTGAAAGAGCGTACTTTCAAAGTGTTTTCACTGATACCAAGTCTAGATTTCCCACTGTGGAACCCTAGGGAACTCGAAATACTCTGTTCTACTTAAATAACATCATTATTAAACCCTATCTCAGTTTCTTTTTAATTACATAAATTGTCGCCTTCTCCCTAAGGTTGTCTGGCAGAGATCTCTGAAGCGATAAGACCGTCTTTGTGCGCCTAAGTTAAATATTATAAGTGAGAGACTGTGTTCATTTTTTTAATTTTTGGTGCATAATAAAGTGTATTGATTTATTCATTCATTATTACAATCGAAGTTGGTTTTTTGCAGTTTTGATTCGCCGAAATTTTAGTGATATTAGTTTTAGTTTTTTGAAATGTTCGGATGCAAACAAACAAGCATATTTTATAACTACAAAAAACACACTCAATCTACAATAGTCTACCGTGAAAATCGGAACACTACAATATAGAGCAGTGAAGTAATCTAAACGGTGACACTATTTTGTAACAAATAAACCTAACCTGGCAGGCGGATGGAAAAATTACTTATACTTACTAATTGAGGTAGGAAAATATCTCATTAATGATCATTACATAAGTTGACCCCCCATTGGTCGAGCAACCGCGAGGCTCGGATTCGACGGTTGACGGCAGACATGAACATTTAAATGACTGTATTTTAAGGCCTGGATGTATGTTAACTTTATTCTGATATCTGTTTAAACATTTTAAAACATAATGAGCTCCTTTGTGGTCTAGCGGTCCAGGTGTCGGACTTGACTTCTTGAGGTCTCGGGTTCGGTCCCAGGGTCAAGCAACAAAAAATTAGAAAATGTATATTTTCAATCTTCAAATAAAATAACGATGCCCGGGATTGAATATGTGCCCTGTTGGCGATAGGCTGGCCACCTATCACATTGTAGGACTTCAATCATAAATCATTTATTTCTTGCTCGGACACATGTTTTGTCTGGTCTTAATAATATTATGAAGTACAAATGTTCCGCCATTTACATGACATGCAAGTATTTTTGTACAATGTTCTTCGATACCTAGCTCTTTACTTATTCTATATAAAGATTTTACAATATTCATTATTATTACCTATTATACAATTCATATTATTCATTATTCTTATTATATTTTACTTTTTAAAAAATAACACTATAACAACTATGAAATAAAATTTAATGTCAATTCATTTTTACATTTTACTTATACTTAATTCACTTAGTATTACAAATACACACAACACAAATATGCATTTCATTAAATATAACACTATTAATTCATTTATAAATTCATTTACAGTATTTATCTTCAAGTTATTTTAAATGTAAAATGTTCTGTAACAGCGTAGAAAAATTTATCAATAATCCAATCGCGGAGTTTTCTTGTAAAAAGTTTCTCCTTTAATTCCCTAATATTTTTCGGAAGAGCATTATAGATTTTTATCGGCATTATGTCGCAATTCCTTTGATATAAGTAACTATTACACTTCAGAAATTTAATCTCTCGATAAATTATATCTATTTTGTTTATTTTCCGTTTCATTTAAATCCAGATTATTTACTACAAAACAACAAGCTTCATAAATATACTGTGAAGCAAGTGGTAAGATTTTAATTTATTAAAGAGTAGTGGTCTACAAGAAGTGAGCGAGTCGACTGCAAGTATTTGGCGAATACATTTTTTTGAGCTAAGAAGGCTCTACCAACATGAGTAGAATTACCCCATAAAAGGAGACCATACCTCAAAACAGACCCAACGTGACTGCTTGTTGTCCAGCTATTTTTCTAAGTCTATTTAATACAAAAACGTACTGATTTATCTTACATCACCAAATGTTTATGTGTTGTTTCCAATTAACGTGTTCATCTAAGGTTATGCCTAAAAATTTTATGTCATTGTCATTTTTTAAATCATTCCCTGAACAGAGAATTGTGATAAACTGTTTAAACTTAGTATGAGATATGTTTGCTTTGAGGTCATTTGAATCCATCCATGAAATCACTTGCTCTACACTTTTGTTTATTTTACATTCATACTCCTTATCAGATAAATTTTCTTTCGGAATGGTTACTGATGTCATCTGCAAACAGAATAAATTTACTATCTCAAATTTTGGGGAGATCATTTTTATCTAATACAAATACAAGTGGTCCCATAATGCTTGCGGTACTCCGGTTCTTTTTATTATAAATTTTGATTTGTAAGTTGTTAACACACCATATTCATTTACTTTCCTTATTTGTGTATATTGTTTACATCCTGTCAAGTACGACTGTAGCCAATCTAGTGCTGGTCGTCTTATACCATAACGTTCACATTTCTGCAGTAACTTACAATGGTTAATACAATCGAAAGCTTGAGTCATGTCATAAAATACCGTCAGGACTGGATTACGTATGTTAATATTCTCAGTTATGTAATGAACAAGTGAAAAATCCGCTAGTGTCGTGGATTTATGTTTCAAAACACAATACAAAACAACATATGTTAATTTGCTATATTGTGCTGATTAATAAAGTTCATTATTCGACTACACATAACTTTTTCATAAACTTTAATAAAGATGGGAATTAAAGTAATAGGCCTATAATTACACATATCCTTGCTATATATGTATACCTTTTTTATGCAATGGTTTAACAATACTTATTTTTACGCGTACGGGAAAAATGCCATATTCTAATGAAAGGTTGATAAGATGTGAGAGAACTGGTGAGATAATGTGAGCACATTCCTTTATGATGCGCGTTGAGATATTATCAATAACTACGGTATTTGTGTTATTTACAGATTTTATATGTTTAATTAATTCTTCTGATGTGCAAGGTCTTAGGAACATACTTTCAATTTTTTTGGTTTTCAATATGAGCAATATCAAAGTGACCCAAATCAATCCTGCTGATATTTTTTCAATGAAAAAGTTATTAAATGAATTTGCAATACCCGTAGAATCAGAAATGTAAGAACCATTATCAAATATTTCTTCTATCTCTTTACTTTACTACTAAAGACCACCTGGAAGAGGAGCTGAGACATGTTGCTGGGGTGTTATGCCGAAACGATCATGTGCCGAGATGGAAAATACAGCAGCACAAACCTAGAAGTCGTAGCACCGTCGAACGATGCACAGCATTTTTGCCATACCTATGTGGCATAATGGATAAAATTGGCAGATTCCTGGCACGTAAATACAATATAAAAACTGTATTTTCGGCAAAAAAGAAAATTGCAGCCTATCTTCGCTCGCCTAAAGATAGCATACCATATCAGTGCCCAGGTGTCTATAAGGTTAATTGCAGCTGTGGTACTTCGTTCGTAGGACAAACTAAGCGAACTATTTCAACACGTATTAAAGAGCATATCAGCGCAATCAAGAAAAATGACCCTCAGAAGTCTGCTATTGCTGAACATCTTTTAGATTCGTCCACCAACCATTGGATAGAACTACATAATCCACTAATAGTTTCTACAAAATCCCACTACATTCCTCGCCTAGTACGTGAAGCTATTGAAATTCGAAATACACCAAATAATTTCAATAGGGAAGACGGTTTTAAGTTGGCCCAGG
>NJDC01000251.1:73012-96879 GCA_002245475.1 Calephelis virginiensis | reverse complement strand
TATCATAAAAAAAATGCTTAAAATCGGTGTAAAAATTTGAACACCTATTTTCTTACTAGCTGCTACCTGCGGCTTCGCCCGCGTTTTCACAGAAACCCGGTGTGCGATCGGGATTAAAATAGCCTATATGTTAATCCAGGTCACAATCTATCTGTCTTCCAAATTTCAGACAAATCCGTTCAGCCATTCGAGCGTGAAAGAGTAACAAACATCCATACATCCATACTTACAAACTTTCGCATTTATAATATTAATATAATAGTAATTTGAAAAATGTTCAAAGAGTATTCATACGATCTGGTGATGAGTGGATTTGCATGCAAAAAGTGCGTGAGATCCAGTGCCTCAAGGGCAGTGGATGTTTGCGAAAGCGTTCTTACAAACAAAGTACCTGCCGAAGGGAAAAACACCATGGGGTTTTAGTCAATGAGAGTCCGACATAACCTTATGGTTTTTTTTATATAAGGGGTCAGCGAACACAACTAACCTGATGGTAAGAGACAATCGTAGTCTATGGACACCATAGATGTTACAGGTGTGGCGCTTTCTTGAAGCCGGGATAGAAGGCCTATTGTACAAGTCTGCCGACAAAAGGTAAATGACAACATTTTATTTCTTAAAAGTAGCTTATACACTAGACACCTATGTATACTTATAAAATAACATGTCCTGATTGACTAATTCGTCATCGCCGAGCAAAAACTGTTAAGAGTTCCAGCCATGAAATTTGATGAGTAGGGTTATTTTATTGAGTAGACATTAACTAAGGACGTAATTTGGGAAATTCTACCCCTAGGGGTGAAATAGGGTATAAAAGTTTGTATGGAAGACTGTCAATTTTTAAATTAGAGACATGAAAGTTTATGTTTGGGCTAGGTAGTTATTAGAAATGAGTAGATACATATTTAACAATTTTTGAAAATTCTACCCTTAAGAGGGTGAAATAGGGTTTGAAAGTTTGTATGGAAGACCGTCATTTTTTAAGTAAGAAATATGAAACTATATATTTGGGCTACTTATTAAAAATAAGTAGACATGTATATAGAAATTCTACTCCTATTGGGGTGAAACGGGGGTTGAAAGTCCTTACTAATGAGCCTTATTAATGAGCTAAGCTGCGGGTAACAGTTAGTAGTGTATAAAATTGGAATTCAACAAGAAAAATGAACAAAATTATTTTTAAATATATCAGATTTCACCTGTTTTTTGTTCAGTCAAAGTTGGGTGGGTCTAAAAAAGTCGATTGCAAAATTATTAATTTATATTATTAGTTGCTTGTAGGCAACAAGGCATCCGACTAGTAAAGTTTGGATTAGACTTGTTAAGTGGTAGTTTACAGTAGGTAGATATAAATTAATTTATACTCTAAAAATTGTTTGTATTAATAAATAATCATGTAATCAATACTATAAACAGTGTTTAAATAGTAAGTAAATAATTAAAATAACTGATTTAATTAATAACTATTAAAATATTTGCACACCACAAGTTGGTAGAATATGTAGAAACGCCTTAATTATTTTGTAACATCTTTGTAACACTCATATTCCGCAAATAAATATTTTTCTTTTCTTTTCTTTCTTTCTTTGATAAAAATGAACCCGGTCAGATGTTTGTTTGCAAGGAAGTGTTTATACATAATAAGACTTGGTGAAGCACTCAAAAACAAATTATTTCTGTGCACAAACTGGCTGTTGCCCGCGTGATTATTGGCCACAGCAGCATTTTTTTGGGATAAGAACTACTCGTAACCAATGTGTTAATTCAAGTTACCCATTATGTGTGTGAGAAATTTCATAAAAATTGGCTCAGTGGTTTTTGCGTGAAGGAGTAACAAACAAACAGACAAGCCTTCGTATTAAATATATTAATAGAATATGTCTCTGTGGTCTAGCGGTTCAGGTGTTAGACTTGACTGCATGAGGTCCCGGGTTCGAATCCCGGGTCGGGCAACAAGAAGAAAATTTGAGTTTTCCAATTTTCTAATAAAAAAAAATTGACCGGGATTGGATATTTGCCCAGTTGGCGATAGGCTTGCCACCTATCACATTGTGGGACTTAGTGTCTTCAGCTAGTCGTGGGTGCCCTGGTTGTGCCTCTGCGTACCTCTTAGGGGATATGGGCGTTAAGACACTTTTTAATAGAATAGGATAACATGACCAACGATTAGTCCATGCAATTTAAAGCAACCTTTGTTATGTAAACTTGTAATATAAACCTATTGTACAAATTAATGTGCGATGCATACGAAGTCCTCAAACGTGACGTCACATTCGAGTATACTTTTAACATGAAGCGTTTTTTGGTAGATAAAAAAATGTGAGTTTGAAGTTATTATATAATCACGGGGAGTTTTAAGGATAACTGAGTTGTCATATCCCCAATACTACTCATATTATGGGGCCATTTGAATATACACAAAGATGAAATCAGTCATACACCCAAACTTTTAAAACATTAAAGACTTAAATAAATTCAATATGCTAATAGAAAAAAAAAACATTAGCATATTGAATGCAATCTTCGACGAAATATTGTTGATTGTACTTCACGTCCAATCGAGTCCAATCATCGACAGTTTTTCACTTGACCGACTTCAATTAGTACAAAGCCTGTTTTACCCGACAGAATCTATTCATAGCTTGGATGTTACTATGCCACTATACTTGCTTATAAACCAGGCGAGGTCGACAATATTTACATACCACTAGACTGTTTCATTGTTTGCTATGGGTCCCGCGAGATGGAGTAAATTTAATACAAAATAAAGCTATGTTGCCAGATTCGGAAACGATTTTAAAAAGTTGAGGAAAAATCACACTCTAATCTCCATGTCCATAAATAAATACTGATTTTCAGAAGAATTATACAAATGGGTCTAACCCCAAACTATCCAAAATTGTATGCTTGTTTTATTGATGTTAGCCGATGATACCAATTTCAGAAATTATTAATATTAATAATCACTGCTAGTAACCAGTAGTATGTTCACAATACAAATGTGTTTCTTGTTCATCACCAATGAGTTTTAAAAAAAAAATAACCTGACTTACGCCACAAACAGTGTGTAATGAATTACGATTCAGAAATTATTTCCAAGAAAAAGTATCTATAATTTATCCTTTTTGTTGTTTTTTTCAACATTTATTTTTTTATTAAGATGGTATAATATATAACTTTTCACTTAATTAGATTTATTAAACTCGAGGTAAAAAGATTAAAAAACTAAAGAAAAACAAAAATACGGAAACTAATTAAATATTCTCTTGATTGGCAGTAATTTCTGAAACTATATTATGTGTGACAAAAATTAAATACACAATGAAAACAAAAACAAATTAATCACCATAATAAAATGTGTTCATATATTTTCAAATTTCAAAGTGACATAATAATTGTGTTAAGACCAAAAAACAAATGGCAACATTAAGGAATCTATGGTCTATGGTTCGAAGTTTAGAATTTGTGGAATTTAGGTAAAATGGTGAATTTGTGTAACTACGCAATATCTATATTTTCTTGTGATTCTAACGTATTGAAGTGGTTTTCCATATTTTAAAGTATAGCTCTGATTCCTCCATTACGGAATAAAAGTTTAGCGATACTGATATACATAGAGAAATGAGATAGTGAAATATTTTTTTGTGTTTTCAACAACGTCGAAAGAAACCATAAAAAAGCTTTGTTTGTATCATTTCCCAGTACGTAAAAGATGTAATATAATATGTCTGTAATAGAAGAATGATTTGTTTAAAATTCGAGTAAAAATAAAAAGTGTTCTAGTGTGTTGTTGTTTTTAAATTACTGATAAAACTTAAATTTTGATAATATACAGTTTACTATTTTTGTGTTTATTAATTAATACATTACAACATGTATATAATTGAAATTTTAGTTTGATCTTGTTATTTCCAAAACATTCCAATGAAAACAATGGCAGGGAGGGTCGGATATCCTACAAAATCTACTTATGTTTGTGGGCACCAAGAGATGGCGCTGTAACATTTTGACCCCCAGTATTTGTATGTATTCGAATTTCTTGTTGGAGTACTATAATTGTTATGTGTTATAAACTGTCAATCAATTCCAGACTAACTGCCAGACCAAACAAGCAATTAAATATAATATCTAATATATATAAATCTTGTGTCACAATGTTTGTCCTCAATGGACTCCTAAACCACTTAACCGATTATAATAAAATTCGCACACCATGTGCAGTTCGATCCAACTTGAGAGGTAGGATAGCTTACATCTCAATTTATCGCGGGCGAAGCCGCGGGTAACAGCTAGTATATTATAATATCCCTGTACAAATCATAAAAAATGATGTAACCCCAAAGCACAACGTAAAGTAAGCAAATTTGTTGTTGTATCTAATGCTAGATCCACACGTTTGCCGCTCGCCACAGACTACAAACCTTTACAAACGCTTGTGATCCAAAATGGCGACATCCACATGTTTGCGAATGTATTAGTGTGTTTTGAAAGAGCCAACATGACGGACGTTCAGCTGTTGCCAACTAATAATGTTTGTTTTAATTTCTTTTTATTAAAAAAAACTACTAACACTACTATGGTGGATGTTTAAATTTTTAATTTCTCTTAAAATTCTTCAACCGGTTTCTTTATAATTTCACTGTAATGATCCAATGCGTTGGCTACACTTTTTAACCGATTTAAAAAAACGAGGATATTATGAATTTGGCCGGTATATTTTTTTATATATGTATACCGATTCCTACGTGGTTTCTGAACCGATTTACGTAATTCTTTTTTTGTTTGATGCGAAATAGTTTTGAATTGCCCCCATAAAAGTTTAATTCAAGAAGGCCCATTAGTTTTTATTTTGTGAGCTTTTTTTACCTCCTTTCACCTATACTGATGTTTTTTTTTATTAAATTTAATTATATCAGCAATAAAAAGTGAAAAATAACTAAGATTTAATATTTTTAATGTAATTATTAGTTTAAGGCTTGGCACCTACTTCAAACCTATTAGTAAATAGCGCATATAAGTAATAGATAGTATATATTTAATATTAAATCTTTATTAATTTTCACTTTTTAGTTTTGAAGTCGGTTTTAATTAACGTAGTTATTTTTATTAGTCCTGTGATCTTTGTCTTTGGAATTTCAAACGCTGGGTGTTGGTTCCAGGGAGAATATAATATTATCATCGTTAGACTAGATATACATTTTTATTAATTGAATATACCTAAGGCATAATTAAATAAAAACATTCCCAAAAGTGAAAACGCGTGGCAAGCACTTGCGGCACATTCCTTTGATTTGTGTCGAAAAACCGACAGTCGATCGAATCGGCTACAAATCCTGACAAACCTATACAAACCCAACCAAATACCCTATCCACACGTTTGCGTTTGTAATGGTTTGTGGAACTTTGGCAAGCGTATGGATCCAGAAAAAAAAATGATAGCTGTTTCAGCGAACTTCGTTCCAACTATTCAGTTTGTACGAGAAGAATTAAAATGTTTTTGCTGGTTTCCTCGAAGTCGAACCGGATAAAAAGTACCCTACGTCCGTCTCCTGGTTCTAAGCTACTTCCCCGTCAATCTTCTGCAAATTTACTTAAGCTGTTCTTGCGATATATATAACTAACCGACTTTCTATTATCTCATTTACAAGTATATAAAATTCTTGTGTCACAATGTTCGGTCCCGTTTTCCTCCGAAACGGCTTGTCCGATTCTCATGACATTTTGTGAGCATATTGAGTAACTCCGATAACATCTATTTTTCATATACCTAAGTGATAAGGGTGACTCATTCCAAATTGTTTTTTTCTAAAATAACTGCATATACATGGTTATAGTCCATGTATTGGTATCGTTGACTACTCACAACACAAAAATAAAATTTGCTTATCTTGGGTTACATTCAATTTATGCAGAATGTCCAGAGATATTCGTTTATTATTTGTTGTATTTGTAGTACTAAAGCTATTTAATATTAAGTACAATAAATTCAATAATACATAAATGGTCTTTGACGGGATCATAGATAGCCAGACCCTTTCTTGAAGAAAATAAATAGGACGATAAGATTCGGATTCCGAAGGGTCGTTTGGTGCTTACCAATGTTATTGAATAGATTCAATATGAAATAGGGCGAAAGCGTGTTTAGAGGTTAAATTGTCCACAAGTATAGTATACTTAATGTTATAAGTCTCGCTTTGTGATGTAAACTATTTATGAAGACATCAGAGTCCTTAAACGATTTTGTGTTGGACATTGAAATACAAAAATATTTCATGGGAAAATGCTTAAACTTTTCAGCTATAATGGTTTTTACATATTCTTTCTCCAAAACTTTAGCAGTGTCAAAATTGAATTTATATATTAATTCGTGAAGCAAAAACTTTGGATACTTTATACGAAAATTGCGCTAACGGAGGAGTATGAAATTTGGCACACTTATAGTTTATGTGTAGGAGAAGTGCAGAACGCTAATATTTTTTGATGATAATGTTTATAAAGTGCATTAATTCAAAAAATAAAACACAAAAATTATATTGATGATAACGTCAAAAGATCACAGACGGTGCACAAAAAAGTTTGGAAACAAAGTAGTTGGTCTTGAGAAATGAAGATGGCCTTCTCATCAATGAGATATTAAAATTTATTATGGTCGACCACTACTTATGGGAAATCAATAAGTTATAGCCACTGTAAAATGTGAATTTCATCTGTAATAATGAAGTCAATTTAAAGTAGTAGAATTGTACAGCTATGGAACAGAATTGAATGAATAAATGAATGAAATCTTTATTGTACACAATCCAACTTACAACATAGTAAACACAATGAAGAATTATGAACAGAGTAAGATTATAGTTTGTAATACACAAAAGCCGTTTTGAAGACATAGTTGATAAGAAAAGAATTAAATCTGAATCCTAAAATCAAAATAATTTAGTTGCATTGTACTCGTAGTATGAGTATTTTAGTAATAGTCAAGCCCTAACAAATTCTATCATTTTGTGGTGTGTGAAATTTCATTAATTACGATGAAATAAAAATTGAATAATTTAATTTTAATTACAATATTCTTTATATAGAAAACTTAATTTTAGAAAACTTTCAAAATGTAATCCGGTAGGAGTTTAACTCCTGTTGGAACCATTTTTTTTTCTTTCTTCAAAAACTTGTGTTAATTATAACATTTTACACAGAGCTGAACATTGTACCAAATTTCATTAAAATCCATTCAGCCGTTTTTGCGTGAAGGAGTAACAAACAAACAGACAGACAAACTTTCGGATTTATAATATTTGTAAGATTTCATGTGTCATGATTCTATTGGCGTGTTTGTATAACACAGTAATGAATATATAGGGAGATAGGTAGATCTGCATGGATCGTGGTACTCATATAGATATTCTCTGCCTATCCTGCAAGGCGTTTGGCATGAAGATATATATGTATGTACGTTTTTATTTTATAGTTTACTGTAGCCTGGTATTACACAACGAAATATATGTGACTAGATTTGGCCCACGTGCCAAAATCATTTAGCTCTAAAAATCGTTTTAATATTAGGATAAAAAAGTAGACTGTATCAATTTCCAGTTTTGTAACTATTTCAATACACCAAAACTATACAAATTTATCACTGCATTACACATTCAAAAAGGCCAAACAAACACTAAAATAAACTTTTTCATTTATAACTTTAACTTTACCTATTTTTTATATCTCGTGCTAAGATTTAAAAAGATAACTTACAGCTAACTCTAGAAAGAAATATTGAAACATAACAACCTTGAGAAAGAATTCGTTGGCGCTTGCTTCAAATTCTTGATATTTAAATTTTTAAATAAAGATAAACTTTTTCAAACCATAATTTTTAATGCTGTGAAACTCTGGTATTCATTGCCTTATGAAATTCGGAGTATTAATTCATTAACAGTTTTTAAAAATGTAGTAATGGAGCGTTTTGGTGTATAATTAATTAGCATGTTGGCACTTTAGTCATAATAAGTAATTTAGTTTGTGTTTTTTTTGTAAAGTAAGTTTTTGTATTGTGCACTGTATGTTCTACATTTCTTTTATGCATTCTCACTATTTTGGGTTTGCTGGAAGAAATATATCTTTTAAGGATAAGCTCGCCTTTTGTATAATGTTACATATTTACTTGTGTTTTGACTTTTTGTGTACAATAAAGAATTAAATAAATAATAAACAAATAATAATGTAGGATCGTCTCTGTGGCGAAAAGTGGTCCCCAGTGGTCTAGCGGTCCCGGTTGTTGGGCTTGATTTCAAGACGTTCTATCCCCGGGAGAGACAACAAAAATAATACAAATTTTATTTCAGTGAAAAGTATTAGTTGATTAGAGTATTTTAATCATTGTGTAGTATTTGTTGGTTTTAGGTCAAACTTTGTATGAAAAGTCCATTTCCTTTAGTGTTTCGGCGCTTAATTGAAAATTACTACAATATGTATATATTTTCGAAGCAAAACAAACTAAATAACACAATGAAGTTTCAAGGAATAGCTAATTACATATATTGGGAAACTATCCTGCAATTTCCCGCTAAAAGACTACCTCGGCGTGTCGCGTTGACGCTCTTCGCACAAAACGAGCAAAAAGATTGAGAAACTGAATAGGAAAGTTTGAAATACCTCAAAAGTTCGTCGATGCAGGCGATATTGAGGTGTTTTGCTCGTTACGTCATCTGCAGTTGTCCCAAGGATATCAATTAAGGCCCCATACTTAGTCAGCCAGAAAGCCAATCAGCGCACTCCCCCGTTCCATGATTACTATGAAATATTGCGCTCTAAAGTAAATGTCTTAAGCGCCAAATCTCTATTTTTGACACTACAAAAGTAATTTGAAAAAAATTATAAAAACTGAAACAGTTACCTTTTAGGTATAATACTTATCTATGTTTATGTTAAATCTGGTGTCGATATTTTCATAATTGAAGTAAACAGTTGGGTTTTGCTTTCAAAAAAGGGTTAACCTTTTGATTTTTTTTCCATCGAGCAAAGTGAAATGAATCGTGTTTTGGAAACACTAGTCTTTTAAAGCATATTAATGTTAATCTTGTGTATTTTTGTCGCCAAGATCCATAATTGCTTTGTATGAAAAAAACAGTATATTGCTGACGTATTTTAGCATACATGGCCCCTTAATACCGCTTTAATTGTTTTCGACGGCAACGAACCATTTTACCTTTCATCAAGAGTTTAAATTTATGCACTGTTTTTATGCTCATTCTGCAAATGCTATTTAAAGTTTATTTAATAAAAGATTTAAGTCGTTCTAGCGTACAACCACTGTATAATATAAAACATAGTACATAAAACAATAAAAGCTTCTTCAACATATAAACCTTATACATTAACATATAAATACTTTTATAGGTACGTGATAGCCCCGTTATTTGCTAATGAAAAAAAACGAGTTGCACTCCGGGAGTGCCGGCAGAAGTGAGAATTCCCAATTGTTAGGGAATAATTTTGCGAAACTTGCTTTAATTATTATCAGTGTGAAAGTACGCCCTAGTAGTACGCCCTGCGCCAAATACCACATACCTATACAGCACTGCGCCGTCTTACGAATTTTCGTCTTACAAAATTTCAGGTCACGTGTCCTGACGCGAGTTTAGAAATTTTTACCCATTCCAAAAAAAGTGTGCAACGCCGCAAAAGAAGTTTTCATTTCAATAATCAACTAATCAAGATTAGTGCAATACCAGAGAATACGTAGAAACAATTGGCTTTTAATAAAATATATGGATGATACTTATGAGCAAATAAAAACCATGAAAGTAGAATAAAATTAATTAATGTGAGCGTGGTGTTGAAAACCTGCTGATAACATTAACAACGGCGAAATCGGAGAGAAAGTAGAATTGTAAGAAACTTTTGATGTAATAATTGAAAATGTTTCATTAGTTCGGTCATATGGAAATAATTTCAAATGAAAGATTGACAAAACAAACATACAAAGCGAATGTGGAAGGGTATCCCAGAAGCGTTTTGAGCTTGAGTAAACAGGCCACCGCTTTGCCCAAGAGCCTGACATGACTTCCTGACGACTTATGACTGATGACTATGAAAATTAATTGAAATTGATAAAAACATTGATGAAAATTTCTATTTTAGCACTTGCCCTGTGCTTGGGATCAATTTTCTATAAATTTTAAAGAAAGAAAAAATTTCGCCCCAAACAGGATTTGAACCTATAACCTTTCGTCTCAAGCCGACGAATGCTCTAACCAATTGAGCTACTGAGGATTCAAGTCCCGTGGCGAAGTTTATAATTCCTTTCTAACCCGTTAACGCGGGTAGTTATGTCCTATAGATACACAATTCTGAGTACCCACCAAATGAGTTCATCATTACAGATGAAATTCACATTTTTGAATAGAAAAACGAAAGTTATGGCCATTCTAAAATGTGAATTTCATCTGTAATGATGAACTCATTTGGTGGTTACTCAGAATTGTGTATCTGTAGGACATAACTACCCGCGTTAACGGGTTAGAAAGGAATTAAAAATTTCGTCACGGGACTTGAATCCTCAGTAGCTCAATTGGTTAGAGCATTCGTCGGCTTGAGACGAAAGGTTATAGGTTCAAATCCTGTCTAGGGCGAAATTTTTTCTGTCTTTAAAATTTATAGAAAATTGATCCCAAGCACAGGGCAAGTGCTAAAATAAAAATACGTTGCGAAAAACGAAAGTTATGGCCATTCTAAAATGTGAATTTCATCTGTAATGATGAACTCATTTGGTGGGTACTCAGAATTGTGTATCTATAGGACATAACTACCCGCGTTAACGGGTTAGAAAGGAATTAAAAACTTCGCCACGGGACTTGAATCCTCAGTAGCTCAATTGGTTAGAGCATTCGTCGGCTTGAGACGAAAGGTTATCCGTTATAGGTTCAAATCCTGTCTGGGGCGAAATTTTTTCTTTCTTTAAAATTTATAGAAAATTTCTACTTGACTAATGGCTAAATACTAACGTGAAGGCCAAAACCTAAAGAAAGAAAGAAAGCACACTACCCTTCGATACACCAACGGAGAAATAATCTAGCGATTTGATCATGGAATATCAACTACCATTTTTTTAAGTCATAAGTCATAAGACCTCAGGAAGTCATGTCAGGCTCTTGGGCAAAGCGGTGGCCTGTTTACTCAAGCTCATGTAATGAGATTTGGCGGCAACGAGGAAATACATGATACGCTAATTTCTTCATGATTATTTCATTTGTGCTCTTTCACTGAACAAATTTGTACAGAATGCCACCAAAATTGACTAATTTCACTCAATATCAACACGAAATTCAATAATTATGAAAAAACTTCGACTATCTTTTCTCTCGATAACGCCAAAACTCTCGGGTAGTGTGCTAAGAATCCAAAAAGGGGAATTAGTATGGAGAAAGTAATAAATATGGAAAAAGTTAAAAAGACCTGTAAATATTGTCTTTTTTTACACTACACACTCTGCCTATCTCACAAGGGACTTGAGGTGAAGCTTTCCCCGCTTATCCCAGCGCTGGTTCGGGTCCGCCGATTAGAATAGACCTCCACCTCTTAGCCAAGCAACTCGTGACATGCAAGCAAAGGTTGAATGAGTCATTACAAGATCTCTGGTGGAAGATATTTTATTGAAGGGATATTTTATTTTACATCTGCTCTGGTGAAGAGCGCTTAGCAATTTGGACGGGGAGGAATCCACCGCATTACCTATTCCTGCCGTCATAATGACTGTCATGTTCCAGTTAGGAAGTTATGGTGACTGTTATACCTGCACAACAGGTATAACATTCCAAACACAGGACATCGAAACACCTATAACATCTATAGCGTCTATAGGCGACGGTTGTCTCTTAACATCAGAAGAGTCGTGCTTTTTCACTGAAGTGTCAAGAAAATGTTTGTATCCCTCCGATTGTTCTCAAAGTGTGTGCTCCTGAGCTGGCACCGGTTTTAACGCGACTCTTCCGGCTCTCCTATTCATCAGGCATTGTACCGAATTCATGGAAGACCGCTTTAGTACATCCGATCCCTAAAAAAGGAAACCGCTCGGATCCGTCCAATTACCGACTTATTGCTATAACTTCCTTGTTTTCCAAAGCTTCCAAACTGCCAGCTCTTAAGGTACCTAGAAGAGCACCAGCTGTTAAATGATCGTCAGTACGGTTTCCGTCGTCATCGTTCAGCTGGTGATCTTTTAGTTTACTTAACACACTGATGGGCGCAAGCAGTCGAAAGCAAGGGAGAATCATTGGCTGTCAGTTTGGACATAGCCAAAGCCTTCGATCGGGTGTGGCACAAGGCGCTTCTATCGAAGCTTCCTTCTTACGGTATTCTTGAGAAATTATGTACATGGATCACTAGTTTTTTGACGGGGCGTAGCATCAAGGCCGTTGTCGACGGTCTGTACTCGGAGTCCAAACCTGTCAATGCTGGTGTTCCCCAAGGCTATATGATTTCTCCTACTTTGTTTCTTCTGCATATCAATGACATGTTGCAAATTAGTGACACTCATTGCCATGCAGACGACACTGCTGGGGAAGCCTTATACTTTGGCCGACATAATATATCGCGGGAACATGTCATCGAGAGCCGAAACCAACTTGTGTCTAAAATTGACAATCTTTTGTCTGAAATTTCGTTTTGGGGCCAGCAGAAGCTGGTGCAATTTAATCCTAACAAGACACAAGTTTGCGCGTTTTCCGCTAAAAAGACTCCCTTTGTCGTATCTGCTCGATTTGAGAGCGTTTCCCTTTCTGCCACAGCCTGCATTGGTATACTCGGCGTTGACATTTCGAGTAATGTTCAATTTCGTGGTCATCTGGAGGAGAAGGCTAAAATAGCCTCTAAAAAACTTGGTGTGCTCAGTAAAGCGAGACAGTATTTCAAGCCGGCCCATCGCTTACAATTATATAAAGTGCAAATTCGGCCTCATATAGAGTACTGTTCTCAACTCTGGGCAGGGGCTCCACAGTACTAGCTCCTTCTGTTTGACCGCATTCAACGTAGAGCAATTCGAATTGTCAATGACCGGGCAATTACCAATCGGCTTGATTCTTTAGCGTTGCGTAAATGTTGGGTCACTCAGTGTTCTATCTATCATGGGGAATGCTCTGAAGAGTTGTTTGGTTTAATTCCAGCCGCTGATTTCCACTTTCGGACATCGCGTCACGCCCATTATCTCGATGCGTGGCGATTTACAACTGTGCGATTCCGAAGACATTTTTTTACCCCATATACACCTTTGTGGAATCAGTTACCGAGGGCGGTATTCCCAAACGATTATGACTTAGGACCTTCAAGAAAAGAGCGTACTCATTCCTTAAAGGTCGGCAACGCATCTGTGATACTCCTGGTGAAAAGGATGTCCGTGGGCGGAGGTGATCACTTTCCATCAGGTGACCCACTTGCTCGTTTGCCTTCTCTTCTATAAAAAAAAATGTATGTATGTATGTATGTATGTATGTATGTATGTATGTATGTATGTATGTATGTATGTATGTATGTATGTATGTATGTATGTATGTATGTATGTATGTATGTGTGTATGTGTGTATAAATGTATGTGTGTATGTGTGTATGTGTGTATGTGTGTATGTGTGTATGTGTGTGTGTGTGTGTGTGTGTATGTATGTATGTATGTATGTAGAAGAAAAGAGTTAGAAAATTGAAAATATACATTTTCTAATTTTTTTTGTTGCCCGACCTGGAGATCGAACCTAGGGCCTCAAGAAGTCAAGCCCTATGCCGGAACACTAGACCACAGAGACCCAATAAACTAGGAAAATATCGCAATAGTTTTCTAGATAGTTTTTAAAACCAACACAATATTGCAATTAATATCGAGCGATCGGAAGTTTTGTAATAGTTTCCTGGTTCACTTAGTCAAGGGGGGTGGTTATGTATCTCAGTTGCCAACTCAAACTGCAAAAGTATACATCAAATGACGTCATTTGTATTTGCTATCTCTATTGTATTTCTGTTGGTCACTGGAGATAGCAAATGTAAAACACGTCATTTGACAACTATTTAATGTACACTTTTCCATTTTAGTTGGAAACTGAAATACATAATCAGCCCCCAGGTCTAATTAAAAGAGGCTTCCATTAAAGCACTAATAAGTAATGAAGTAACGTTAACTTGAATATAGGAAAGGTGAACGACAGCTCAGCAAATTCAAGTTATAGTTTCGCTGCAGAGTTTTAAGCCGATTTCGAAAGAGGACGTTCTTAGTTCACCGATTTTTTATACATACATACATATCTTCACGCCAAGTCCCATACAGGTTAGGCAGAGCGTATCGAATCCCAAACCTCAAGATCCTGAAAAACCTGTCTGGCTTCATTCACATTTATTACCCTTTTCATACAAACACGCCGGTTTCGGAGACTCTTGGACCACCCTTTTATTTCATTTTTTTTATTTTATCGTTTTTTATGTTCCTATGTTATATGTGCTATGTTATATATGAATGTTTTAAGTTGTCGCCTCTGTGGTCTAACGGTTCAGTTAATGGACTTGACTGCAAGAGGTCCAGAGTTCGAATCCCAGGTCGGGCAAAAAAAAAACAGAGTTTTACCAATTTCCTAAAAAAACGTTGCTCGGGATTGGATATGTGCCCAGTTGGCGATAGGCTTGCCACCTATCACATTGTGGGACTTAGTATCTTCGGCTAGTCGTGGGTGCGCTGGTTGTGCATCTGCCTACCTCTTCGGGGATATGGGCGTGAAAGTACTTTATGTTCCTATCTTCCTCGATTAGTTATGTTAGCTGGTGTCATTTGGATCTGTAGATACATAGTTAAAAAAAGTTTATAATATTGGAAGGCTAACAAGGAAACGGATTTCTTGATGGTAAGAAATTCATGCCGTCTGGATACCAAAGCTGCTAATGGTTCGTTACTAGCTTGAGGTCGGGATGTTAAACCTAGTGAAAAAGTAAGTTAACCGGCTACCTTATCCTCCGAACCGGAACACATCAACAGCAAGTGCTGACGCTATGCTTTACGACCTTATCCCCAAACAAGTAAGGGGAAGTACAACCTGGGCACCTACGACTAGCCGAAGGCACTAAGTCCCACAAAGTGATAGGTAACAAACCTATCGTCACACGAACGCATATCCAATCCCAGGCAAAGGTCTTTTTAATGAAAAATTTAAACAACATGAAGATTTTGTACAGTTTTACATACGAATGAAGCCGTAGATTGACGCTAGTTTGACACGTAGTGATTATATACTCTTTGGTTTGACATACTGTGATGTCATACCTAAAAATCACTGTTTTTATAAACCCAATATAAAAAGCACTGCAGTAGATAGATGGCGTTGTAATAAACAACGGGAAACGCAAACATAATAAATGGGCGAATATATCAATTTAATGAAAGACTAACACACGAATCAATATTCGAATCCTTTTACCCCAAATCACTTTGTGGAAATGATTTCCTGGCTACACGCACCGTTTTTATAGGGAACACGGCGACGTGATAATGGTGATCATTAGCAGCACCTTTCTCCGCAAGGCACTCCTCACATACTAAATACGTACTTATCCAAATTTCTCTTCGTAATCGTCCCAAACCAATGAAGCGATACAGGGGAAACATTTCGATTGAAAGGCCATTCGTAGTCATGTCTTCGTCGTCAATTTCGAAGTGAATTGTATCATTTAGATGGATATAGATCCGCATAATCTAATTGTATTGATAGGTGTGCTGCATAAACTTATACTTTTGTTTGCTGGATGTGATGATCCTATCAAGAGCTTCTGATATCAGTGTGTTAATAAGATGTTACAAAATATTTAAGCATTTTAAGAAATCCTACGTTGTGGTTTGCAAATATTTCAGTATGTATAAAAACATGTAATGTATACTTTAATAATTAATTACACACAATTTTGAAACCGATACTTTTCGTAGTCGGCGCTTTGTGAAATTTCAGTATAACACAGCCGTCAATAACTAACAACCACACACTGAATGTTAAAATAAAACAGACGTATTTATCTTTGATTATAACAGTCTGAACTGAAACATAAAGCGTTAAATAACCACAAAAAAACCTGCAATAGTTTCTGCTATAAAAATCGAAGTAAGTAAGTTAGTAGGTCTCTTCACGCCCATATCCCTAAAGGGGAATGCAGAGGCATAACCAGGGCACTCACCACTAGCCGAAGACACTAAGTCCCACAATGTGATAGGTGGCAAGCCTATCGCCAACCATGCACATATCCAATCCCGATCAACATATTTTTTTTAATTAGAAAATTGGAAAACACAAATTTTCTTCTTGTTGCTCGACCCAGGATTCGAACCCGGGACCTCATGCAGTCAAGTCCAACACCTGAACCGCTGATTGATTTTACAATTTGCGAATTTAGTGATTTCGTGTTTGCTAAAATTCGATTACTAATTGGAACTTCACGTTTCCATGTCGAGTATACGTTTGTCACAAATTCAGAAATATGTTTAAATCTGACCCTGAAAATACAGATATAAATAGTAGGGGAGCTACCTACAAAAGTTCGAAAAATGCACACTCACACAAACATATTCTTCGATGAGACCGATAAGCGATTTTTTTTTTATGATATTGGAAGGCAAACAAGCAGATGGATTTCCTGATTGTAAGAATTTTCCGCCGCCTAGAGACACCAAAGGTGGCAATGGTGCGTTGCCAACCTGAGGCCGGGATGTTCGGCCTTGAGCAAAAGTAAGTTTAGCGGCTACCTTACCCTCCGAACCGGAACACGTCATGACGTTATGGCGGCAGGAATAGGTAAGGCGGTGATACCAATCCGGGCGAGTTGCTGCAAAACTCTACCACCTAGTCAGATGTCACGGTGTTAGTGATAGTAAGCCTTTGTTCGCCTTTTACGAGCTGCCTGTCAGGAAGGCAGGTGGTCTATTCTCTAGAGGAACCCAGACCAACACGGGGAATACGAAGATTTTCGCACACGGTGATTTTCGCAGTGCTGTAATAGCGAGCGCCACGTCCAGAGGTGTGGTCACGTTGTTATTTGTTTCTGTGATATTTTTAAGATGGCACCAGCTGATGCGTAAAGAAATCCGTCTCGAAGGACCACAAATGATACGTAAAGAAATTGCACCATTGAACAGCGGTGTGCGAATTAAGAAAATAAAGGTCAGTATCAGACAGACCTGCGGTTGACCATACTTCAGCAGGTGATGGTTCGATGCGGGAATAATGGGGTAATAAGGGAATTCGACTGACCTGTCTTTCTTCTTACTGCTTTCTTCAAGATTTGCACTAGCACACGCGGCGGATTGGTTTAATTTTAAATTTCACTGTTTAAGGTCGCGACTTGCGTGCACGCCCGCGGATATCCAAGACACAAGTGAATTAAAAATAGCGGCCCCTTACATCCGTGCTTTGCTCCTCACTTTTTTCCAAGCGTTCATTTGTTCTTTTGCAATCGAACGTAAGGATTTCGAAAGGATAATATTAACAGGGGAAAAAAGCAAATACAGCGGTAACACCAGCATATTTGCCTTTTGGTGGCATCTACCGCCACCATGAGATTACTTGCATTTGTAATCTACATACCTAGTCATTGAAATTCGATTGGTAAAAAATACCATGATAACCCTATTGCTTCAATAGGTTATAGGTAAGCATGTTGATAACTAGTTTTAGTTTCCATAGGTACAAGAATCCTATCCTAATTCCAATTAATATTATAAATACGACAGTTTGTATGTTTGTTTGTTTGTTTGTTACTCCTTCACGCAAAAACTGTTGTACCGATTTTCATGAAATTTGGCACACACTTAGAGGGTAACTTGAACTAACACATAGGATAGTTTTTATCCTACAACCATGTTTCTGCGAGACCATTAACTACGCGGGCAACGCCGCGGGCAACTGCTAGTGTTTCATATTTTGTTACTATTCTGTTACCATTATTTCAATAATCACCATTTCAAGTTTAAAAGTTGGTATCCCAACTTCAAATTAGCCACTATTTACAAAATAATAATAATAAGTGACTCGTAAACAGTGCAAGTGTTTCTTTGTTTAAAAATATGAATCATTGCCCGTGTTGGTCCGGGTCCGCTAAGTATATTACACCATCTGCCTTTCTACCAGGCAGCTCGTAAATGGCGAGCGCAGGTTAAATATAGGTCATTGCCAACAAGATTATCGCCTCTGTGGTCTAGCGGTCCGTTGTCGGACTTGACTTCATGAGATTCGAGGTTCGTTCCCTGGGTCAGGCAATAAAAAAATTAGGAAATATATAATTTCAATTTTCTAACAAAAATAACGTTGCAACGTTGGATATATGTCCGGTTGGCGATAGGCTTGGTACCTATCACACAGTGGGACTTAGGATCGTCTTCTAGTCGCCGGTGCCCAGGTTGTGCCTCTGTCTACCTCTTGGGCGATATGGTCATGGAGATACTTTACTTTTACTTTTTACCAAGGACACTTGTGGTAGAGTACTGTGGTGAAACTTGCACGGCTAGGTTTCCACTACCTTACCTATTTCTGCTGCTTTTATGAACATCATATTCCGGTCTAAACAAAACTTGCAGAATAGGCTGTCCGCCCCGGCCTTAGGACAGCAACGCACCTGTAACATCTACGATACCATAATAATCATCTAAGATATTATCTAAATGCGTCATATTTCTCGCAAATAGAATATTTTTTGCTTATTTATATTTCTATACTTACCATAAAAAGGTCATTAGCTACACAAACGAGGATCACATTATATTTCCAACGAAACTATAATTGGGATACAAATAATGGCTTTTTCGCTGACGAGCAATAAGTATCAGAAAGGGAAAAGGGAAGCCACACAGTCAAAAGAAATAATGCCGAAAAAAGAAAAGACGTCGTCCATAAATTACTTCACATGTTCAGGGATAGGGTTCACCAACAGTAACAAAGTGTGCCTTAGAAATGAGAATGTATATTATACTAGCTGCTACCTGCGGCTTCGCCCGCGTTTTCACAGAAACCCGGTGTGCGATCGGGATTAAAAATAGCCTATATGTTAATCCAGGTCACAATCTATCTGTGTTCCAAATTTCAGACAAATCCGTTCAGCCATTCGAGCGTGAAAGAGTAACAAACATCCATACATACATACTTACAAACTTTCGCATTTATAATATTAATAGGACTATATCAATGATTAAACCAAATATTTTTTACAGGTTAAAAAAAGAGAAGGTTCTTAAATAAACTGTATTTATATGTTTGTTACAATTACTCGGCAAATTGCCAACCTATTTTGATAATTCTTTTTTAGAAAGATAGGTCATGATTCCTAGGTTATCTCATATTAATTTTATTACGATCTAACAAGTAGGGAACTACTAGGTTGATTAAAATATGGATCTCGAAATATTAACGAATGAGTGGAGAAATATGGATATCGCCTCTAGGTGTTGGACGGTTCAGGTGTTGGACTTGACTACTTGAGGTCCTGGGTTCGAATCCCGGGTCGGACAACATAACGAAAATTTGGTTTTTCCAATTTCTGATTTAAAAAATGTTGCTCGGGATTGGATATGAGCCTGGTTGGCGATAGGCTTGCCACGTATCACATTGTGGGACTTAGTATCTTCGGCTAGTTGTGGGTGCCCTGGTTGTGCCTCTGCCTACATCTTCGGGGATATGGCCGTGAAGATACTTTAAAAATATGGAATATTGAAAAAACAATTTGAAATAATTTGCTAACTTTAAAAAAAATCTATATCAAATATGTGAAATGAAACAGTTGATCTCAATTTTTGCAGTCAATCCGCGCTTAATTATTATATACATATATAAATATAATTATATAATAATGTGAGTTGTAACACTAAAATCACTGTTCTCAAAAATGTCAATTATTGTCTTTTAATCAGTCATTAAGTCAACATTGTCAATACAAAATTGAAACATCATGATAGATTTAATGTTAATTAATATCTATGAATGCGGCCGCACTAAAGGTAAATAACATTTTTACAACACACAAATGTAATTATTTATACCTTCAAAGCACTCGAAGGATGGTTCCAAAACGTTGTTAAGGTCGATCGACCAGGAATAGTCTCAATGTGACAGGTACGCATTCATTAGAAGCCGCCAAGTAAACCACATCCTATTTGTATTTTTAATATCTATACTTCCTAATATTATAAAGAGGAAAGGTTTGAGTTTTTGTTTGTTTGTTTGAAATGAATAGGCTCCAAAACTATTGCACAAATTTCAAAAACTCTTTCACCTTTAGAATGGCACATTATCCCTGAGTGACATAGGCTTTGTTTCATCAAAATCGGTGCAGTAGAAGCCAAGTTACGCAGGCAAAGCTGCGTGAAACTGCTAGTACTCGATAATTGAATATAATGAACCTCAGCCCACCTGATAGAAAGTGGATAAGAGATCAAAGATGCCTTTCTTTGCAGACACTCAAATTATATTCATTAGAAGAGATCTCCCGCAGTAGAGTTCCACGCTTGAGCCATTCCAATGATGACAGTGGAAGAAAATCTATCGGTAAGTGCGGAGGGGATATCTATCAAATGGATGGGTGGGTAGGAATCAGTCTGTGAAGTTTCTTGGTAGTGTCATCAAAGGTACAGCCTATAGAAAACGGAATTACTACTACAATACACAAACCCTTAAGTCAGCGGTCGGCAACCCGCGGCCCGCCGACGTCTTACTTGCGACCCGTGAATGTCCGCCCATTTTCATTTTTTCTATGGGACATGGCCAATTATACGTAAGTATATTTGGCTTCTAGGGTAAATATTACAAGTTTGGCCCACCGTTAGTTTATTTTGATGCCTTGTGGCCCTTGCCTGCCAAAAGGTTGCCGACCCCTGCCTTAAGTGATTCCATAAAGCCAAGGCGAGAATCGAGGTATGTATTACAACTAAAATAAAGTGTTTTGTTTTGTTTTACAATTTGTAATAGAATAGGTTATATTGTTTTATAGGTTATATTCGTCCGATTGACTTGACGATGAGCGACAAAAACATTAAATTATACAGCCATGTCGTTATTTATGTAACTCTGACGTTGGGAAGCGAAAACAAAGACAGGTCGACTTTCATTTTCAATAAAACTTATTTACAGATAAGAAAATATATAATTGTACTTGAAATAATACTCGTTTTCAAGTTATTTTTCATTCTTTCTCTTACTTATTCTCGACAAAGGAGTGTGATGCGCGTGTAAACACAAGAACATCACTATGTATTCAATTTATCGCCGTCTTAGTACTGTCAAATTAGAAAGAAATTGTTGAACTATGATGACAACGGATTACCATTTCTCTAAAACTAAGCTAATATTAGAATATGCTTAAGTTAGTTTGGTGACACAACAAAAGCGGCACCATTGTGTCGGTTTTTAATAAAAAGGACCAAACATTTTGGCTTAGCTTCAAATATTAATGTTGACAAATAAAATTTTAAGAATCACAATCGCTATTTCTTTTTTAATTCCATTTTTACGTTTATCTTCACATTTTTTATGAGTTTTGCGAATACAGTAGCAGACTCTTCTAATTTACCGATACCTAATGGTGGTAATTTTGCTGTAGACTCACTAAACTAATTTTATGATATCGCTATCTTCTTTCAACGAAAGTTTAGTGCTGTCAGATTTGTCTGTACACGACTTTTCTTCAGACGTTTTATGTACGACTCAGAAAACGTTAATATGTTTTAATTACACAATTCAACATGTCCGGACTAATCGGTCATATCTAAAATGTTCCAACTCTTTTGTTTATGTAACATTTGAAAAAGTATTGCATCTATAATAAGTTTAGTTTATAAGCCGTCGAATCACCAGCAGTAGCTTAATTTTGAAAGCATCTGAGGTAACAGTTTGGGAACCTTTGGTCTATCCGATATCAACGGAACAAAATAGGGACGTACCCGTGAATGTGGCGCTCGTGGTGCGATCGGCTAGGTCGGGGCGGGCCGGCGCGCCGCCGCCCGCATGCTATCAGCTGGCCGGCACTGCCATCTCGCCCGCGCGCGCCTCCACTCACCGTCCTGCACCTGCATTCCAAAAGTAAGTAAGTATCTTCACGCCCATATCCCCGGAAAGGTAAGCAGAGGCACAACCAGGGCACCCACGACTAGCCGAAGACACTAAGTCCCACAATGTGATAGGTGGCAAGCCTATCGCCAACTGGGCACATTTCCAATCCCGACCAACATTTTTTTTTATTGGAAAATTGGAAAAATCCAATTTTCTTTTTGTTGGCCGACCTGGGATACGAACCTGGGACCAACACACGGACCGCTAGACCACAGAGGCGATTCCAACATATACATATACAGGGTTACATTTAAAAAACCAACCAAATTTTGAGAGAAGCTTGGGAATCGATAACACTTTCGATCTTTGAAGCACACATTTTTTGTGTGCGTGTGTATGTCACTGAACTTCTAAACGACTGGAGCGATTTTAATTATTATTTTTTTTGTGAGTGTTCAAGGGAATGGAGAAGGGTTTAGATTCACAAGTGGATCCTCTGTAAAATGTGTTTTTTAATTATTATTTTTTATTTGTAAGGACTTGTTGATTTTGGAATGTTTTACATTGGATGCGGCAGTCTGCGCTACTATCGTAGCATCAAATATCATGTAGTAGCTGTTATCAAGCGATACGAAATTTGCGAAGTTGACTAGTAAATTATAATTTTTATCCGACACGAAATCCAAAATGTACAGTTTCAACGTAAACAAAGCATTCAAATGTTTTACGCCACCCGCAATTGCATGCGCAGGCTAGTGACGTCATGACTCGTACTAGATACGCGTACGATATAGCGTGACAACAAGTGAAGTATCATCGCGGACCATTTTAAACAAATGTTTATAAAAGTAAATAAAATTTCAAATCCTTTATATTAAAATTTGAGCGGTCCTTTGAAAGTTACCCTACCCTGTATATATTACGGTCACAATATATAGTTCACGCAGAACTTAAATGCACCTCGCACGAAGTTCGCTCTGTTTGGCGCATGTACAATCGAGTACAAGAAATAAATAGCTTGTTAAAGTTTAATACATTAATTAGTTGCATTTGTAAGAAAAAAATAAATTATTCTTATTCTATTATATTTCCTATCAAAAAATTGCACATGTCACTGGAATCACGGTTTTGATTCTAATGACATAGTGCTAAACTTTTATTATACTAATTCAAAGTCGTTTTAATATCGATATTTTTCATTTGTTAGATGTACTAAACATTGTCGAAAAATTTGAAAACTTGTTGTGGGCTCTATCTATATATAATTAGCTGTTAATTATGAATCTATTTATCTAGAGAAATATGTATATCTTACTACATAGGGATACACATATAGCTATGTCTTTTATTTTTAAAAAGAAAAATTAAACATATTCATTTGCGGAACATGTGTATTAAGAAGTTGCTACAAAACATTTTAACACATTGTGGTCTGCTAATATTTTTGATATTTATAAAAAATAATTATTTAATGATATAACGAGGGTATTCTGCGAGAACAGAATAAGTGCAAAATTTTCAAAAAATGAGTAACAAACTTGGCCATATCTATTTTTTTTTGTATTTTTTTTCTATGAAAACCGTATATCTGCAAAAGCTTTCATAACGTTTTTAATGTCTTTGTAAAACAGTTATCTGACTTGATTTCTTCAAATTTTTATAGTAAAAGGTAATAAGGTATAATAATATGCAACATTAAAAATTAAATACATAGACAACAAAATAAAAGCATTTGTCCTATTTCACTAATAAAACAACTATGTATTTATTATTTTTATTTACATACAAATGAATATAACGCCTTTTATTCGAATCTCATTGTAATCATTT
>NJDC01000251.1:50575-72665 GCA_002245475.1 Calephelis virginiensis | reverse complement strand
CCAGCACTATAACCTATCTTCCTTGTACTACCACTGTTTCTAAACCTAGCCAGACCGGAGAAGAAACGGCGAAATAAACTCCTTGGCAACCACGATATTTTTATATTGAATTGATAAAATATTAAATATATAAAAATCTTTGCGCTAAATTTACCGACTGTGTCATAAGGATTGTCAAACCACGACAGTGTGCTTAGACTATATTTAAATTAGAGAAATCCAAATGTTTTTGTATTACATCACATAAAAACATTTTACGATACTTTTTTATGACCAAAACTTTTTTATCAATCTGCCATAATTCTACGCAAGCGTTAAATTCTTAAATTATGTGACTTATTTTTATGGACGCTCTATAAAAAATGAAAAATGTTATAGCCTGGGAGAGCCTTCGGTTCTACCGCATAATTATTAAGGGCGACCTCTTTTTACCAAAATAGATTTATTTTTACAGATTAGTATTAAACCAGAAAAATGTGGAATTCTTATTAAGTAAAGAATTCCTTTTTATGGCTCGTCTGGGGAAAAATATTTGCTTTAATTTTGACCTGGCAGTATGTGTATATCATTGACCTCTAAATATATTCCTACTTTTATAGTGTCAACATATGTTTTTTTAGACCTTGGAATTTTTTCTACAGAGTACTCCGATTTTGATAATTGTTTTGTGATTGGATAACCTCTAAAGAGGTGCTATACACAAACTTTATTGTAGCTGATTCAAGCACTTTTCGAGATATATATACATAACAATACGTATGTAATTGTTTATTTGGCAATCTAATATTCAAAAGTCAGTAGATGTTTTTCAGTTTGCCAATGTTTAATTTTTTGATAAGACGTAATAATAATATTACTTTCTTGATAGCAAGAAATTTATTTGCCCGCCTCTTTGGTCGAGTGGCTAGCGCACTTATTCCGCCGACTATCAGCGGGGCATTGATTCGATTCCCAACGGGCATTTGGGTGATGAACATCTAGATGTCTGCATTTCCTAGCTTGGGTGCTTATGAAATTTATTCTGGTGTCAATTAAAGTATTTCTGTGTATTAGTATCGTTGACTAACATCCATAACACAATCATGCAATTTGTTGAAAGAAAGATAGAAAATTATTTATTTGCGGAATATGTGTGTAAGTGAGATGTTACAAAAGTATTTAAGTATATCAACATATTCCACCATATTTTGGTGTGCAAATATTTTAACAGTTACAAAAAATATTCTTCCACTTATTTATATTTATAACTAGTTTCATCATTTATTACCAAAACATTTAAAACTATAATTAAATTTAACTCTGTCTACCGTAAACTACCGTGTTTGCTTTGGAATTAGCTTCAATTTGTGTAATTTATCACGGGATATTTATTTATTATTTATCTATTTATAGACAACGATACAGAGAAGAATGACTACTTTAATTATACGTTTAGAAAGTAATACTTTATTGGCAACGTAACTTGTCGGTTCTAGGTTTTAGTAAATTCTCTATCCATTAATAACTAAAAGCTGTAAGTAATAAATGCTTCCTTAAAAGTAAAAAAAATACCTGTCCCATTAACTCTTGCAATTACTTCTGTTTATTTTTTTAGGTTCAATCGTGTTTTTTTTATTTTTAAAAAATGCTTGTTAGGAGATACACACTGTTACGTAGTATTTACATACTCTTTGATACATATAAAAACAACAAGAATATAAAAATACTATTTTGATATTTTAATTATAACATTTTTCCCGTGATTTAAGTAAATTTGTGAAAATATGTTTATAGTGTTGAAACGTTCCAATCCTCATCAAATCATTGTTATTCATTCCGGAGTTTATTCTTTTTTTATTTATAATATTGGAAGGCTAACAAGTAGACGGATTTCCTGATGGTAAGAAATTCACGCCGCCTAGAGACACCAAAGTTGGTAATGGTGTGTTGCCAACCTTAGGGAGGGATGTTAGGCCTCGAGCAAAAGTAAGTTTACCAGCTACCTTACCCTCCGAACCGGAACACGTCAACGGCATGCATTGGACGTTAAGGTGGCAGGAATAGGTTAGGCGGTTGTACCAATCGGGGCGAGTCGCTGCGAAACTCTACCACCTAGTAGGATGTCACGGTGTTAGTAACGGTAGGCCTCTGCTCGTCTTTCACGAGATGCCTGGCAGGAAGGCAGATGGTTTATTCTGCAAAGGAGCCCGGACCAACACGGGGAAAGAAAACATTCATTTCATATATATAATGTTATTAACGGATATAAAAAAATATATGTTACTCTTGATACAATTTACTTACAAACACTTGTACTTTCCACAATACATTTTTATTTTTTATTTTTATAGTTTAGCCAACCGGTTTCGCTATACAAGCATCATCAGGGCTATGTAACAACTATACAACTGTCTATATAACAATTGTTATATAGCCCTGATGATGCTTGTATAGCGAAGCCGGTTGGCTAAACGATAAAAATAAAAAAATAAAAATATATTGTGGAAAGTACAAGTGTTTGTAAATAAATTGTATCAATAATGGAATTCCACCAAGCACGGACGATAAGAAGTATAGAAACTATATGTTACTCTCTCGACGAATAAAAATGACTTTTTAAACAATAGGTACACCCGAATAACGAATTTCCGAGCTGTCAAAACTTTCAATAGGAGAAATCTCTTTAGTAGAGTATCGAAATAACTTCGTGTTTGCCAAATCTTTTATACAATAGAGAGCTATATCCTAGCTTACACACTGTTTTTGACTTAGCTGATATAAGAAAATTGATAGAAGAAGGCGTTACTTTGCGGATATCCATACTTAAATCCAAATTAAATGTTTTAATTTGCAATTTTCCACTAAAAAATTTAGTGTTGTGTGGAGCTGGATATATTTGGGAGTTTTAGCTTCCGGTAAGTCCAATTCATTCTTAGCGCACTATTTTGCCTGTTTTACTACGCCATAATACGTATACATTTTTTGTCGGAAAATTGCAAATTAAATAATTTTATTTGTATTTAGCTAATATAATTTAAAAATAGCAACTGATTTTCCGTGTACATTATCGCTTATTTTTTTTATATCCCCGATGGAAAATTATGTTATAAGTTTGACATGTGTGTGTGTGTGTGTGTGTGTGTGTGTGTGTGTGTGTGTTTGTGTATGTGTGTTTAGCTGTCTTTGGCATTATAAGTATTTTAACGGATGGACCGATTTCGATGCGGATTTTTGTTTGAAGGCTGTAAATTTTAAATTATTGAGTAGGTCTGATGTGGATATCTTTTATTATAAGTTAACACGGTCAAAAATTTGCACTCCCTTTCTTTCTAAAGAGAGTTAGATGGGAGTAATAGAAAATAAACCCTTACTAACATTTTTTAGTTATCTATTTAAATTAAAATACGACCAGTATTTGAAATAGATAACTAAATAATGTTAGTAAAAGTTTATTTTCTATTACTCCTATCTAACTCTCTTTAAAATAACTGGTAGATAATGCCATGTAGCACTAACTCCACCTTTGTACATTGTTGTCCATACATCCATACTTCCACAATAATATAAAAAAAAACTATCTTCACGTCCATATCTCCGAAGGACTAAGTGAACACTAAGTCCCACATCCCACAATGTGATCTGTGGCAAGCCCATCGCCAACCGAATACATATCCTATCCCGGAAAACGTTCATTTTATTAGAAAATCGAAAATACACATTTTCTGTTTTCTTTTTGTTGCCCGACCCTGGAGATTGAATTCAGGACCTCAAGAAATCAAGTCCGACGTAGGACCGCTAGACCACAGAATAATACTAGATACTAATATACATATTACTAATACTATCCATAAAAATTCATACTATCCATACTAATATTTTAATTGCGAAAGCCTATTGATCTGTCTGTAGCGCTTTTAAGCTTAAACCGCTGAACCGATCTTGATGAAATTTGACACGCACATAGCTAAAGATGCACACACAGGCATTTATTTAAATCTACCCCCAAAAGGACTATAATAGGAGATACGGGTTTGTAAGAAAATCGGCATTATTTTATACTGACGACGTCGCGGGCAAACAAATAGCAATATTATAAATGCGAAAGCCAGTCTGTTTGCTGCTCTTTCATAGCTTAACTGTTTATTAGATCGATGAAATTTGTTACGCGAATAGCAGAAGACCCAAGTGCAACACACAAGCTAGATTTTTTCAAAACTCAATCCCAAAGGACTGGGGATTAAAGTTTATGTGAAAAACACAACTACCTTACGCTGACGAAGTCGCGAGCAAACAACTAGTTTTAAATAATTAACAAATCATGTTTATTTTTATGTTAGTATGTGTGTTTGTTTTTTTGTTACTCCTTCACGCAAAATCTGCTAAACAGATTTTCATGAAATTTGGCATACACATAGGTTAGTTTTATTCCGAAAAAATAATCCTGTGGTACCCTTAACTACGTGGGCAACGCCCCGACAACAGCTAGTTGTACATAACTCAGAAATAAAACAAAAATGTATTTAATTATGATAACTCGAAACGAGGATCCTCTGAACCCGAGCAGATGAGAATAAAGTAGCTACGGTCTACAAAATATAAAACGCAATTTTTAATATTCGTTTTATTACTTTGTAGCTTTTCATAAGACTCTTATGCAGTCTTTATTTTGATACAGATGTTTTTAAGTAAAACCTGGCCTTAAGTTATAGATAAATAAAGCATTTCTTCTCATATTTCACATATAGAAAGTAAAAAGCCCCGACTGCTATTTTAACAACCAGTTTCTTTATTTGTGATAAGATATTATTTAGTCCTCATAATACATATTAGTCGCATCTGTAGCCTAGCGGTTCGGGGTCAGACTTGATTTCTTGAGTTCCCGAATTCAATTCCCGGGTCGAGCTACAAAAAAATTAGAAAAATTCATATTTTCAATTTTCTAATAAAAATAATGTTGATGGGGATTGGATATGTGCCCGGTTGGAGATAGGCTTGCCACCTATCACATTGTGGGACTTAGTGTCTTCGGCTAATCGTGGGTGCCCAGGTTGCACCTCTGACTACTTCTTCCGGGACATGGGCGTGAAGATACTTCATAATAAATTAAAGAAATGAAAAATCTGACTATTATTTGAGCAACCAGCTTTTATTACGTAATAAGACAGTGAACGAGTACATGGCTCTTCTCATGATAAGAGATATCCATTGTCTATAGACACCTCAGATATTACAACTGCTCCAATAATACGTAGTAAAATGATTCTGACTACGATGAATCCTTACTTATCTTGTAAAAGCAAAAGTGTGTGTAATGTGGGTTAGGTTTAACGTCAAAACGGCTGAACCAATTCCAAGAATAATACCATGGAAATGGAATAGACCTTCCAGAAAAAAAAACTACTGAAAGTTTAAAACATATTTTTTATTTTAAAATATAAATTAAATTTTAGTAAATAATTATATCTAAAACTGTATTTTTACAAAATTAAATGATTAAGTAAATACTCCTGGACAAGTTACACAAATTGAATCTAACCCCAAAGTAAGCAAATTATATGTGTGTTATGGGTGTCAGTCAACGATACTAATACACAGAAATACTTGAATAGATACCAGAATAAATTTAATAAACACCCAGACCCGGAAATGCCGACATCTAATTGTTCACCACACAATTCCCTGCTACCGATGGGAATCGAACCCGAACCTCAGGAGACCTGACAGTAAGAGATAACCATGACCTATAGACACCATAGATGATGTAGGTGCGAAGCCGTCCTATGGCCGAGGTGTTTCGCTAATTATACAAGTTTGGTCTTCCGCCTAACCTACTTGCCGAATCGAACATTATAATTATGGTAGTAGATAGCAGATGGTCTATTCTACATAGATCCAGACCAACATGGGGGATTCGACACTTGTTTGATTTATTCTACTAATACTACAAATGCGAAAGTTTTTGAGTACGTATGTATGAATGTTTATTACTCTTTCGCGTTCGAATGGCTGAACGGATTTGTCTGAAATTTGGAAAACAGATAGATTATAACCTGGATTACCATATAGGCTACTTTTAATCTCGATCGCACAACGGGTTCCACAGGCAACAGCCAGTTTTGGCAGTCGGGAACATTTTACTAAAAATTTATGATAAATCTAGACAGGTCTACAAGGATAGTGACATTTGGCACTCGATACTCTTTGCCTATCCTGAAACGGACTTTTCGTGAAGATTATACGTACGTGTGTTGTAAAATGTTATTTCTAAGGTAAAGTAGGTTTCACATACTCTTTTAACGAATAGTTTTAGAGAAAAATTCAAATTTTATTACAACGTAGAGATTTAGTTAGTCTTTTCGAAAGGCGAACATCCTCCGAGTGACCCTCGGAGAATGTTCTGTATAAACTTTTTCAGGATCCGTCTCGTGTTTTTTGCATTAGATTAGATCCATTTATTTTTCTGAGTATTATTAAAATACATTTTTAGCCGTTATTTTACATATGGTAATTTATTATTAATTAACACTTATAAGATATTTATTAATTAACATTTATAATGAACAGCATTACAATGATAATCAAAATAACTTGAAAATGTTTTTTGGAATAACCACCAGTTATAACGAACAAATTTTCATATACGAGTACCTACACAGAAAAACATTTGTCGAATCTTAATAAAATTTATATGACCACATTATCTTAGCATTTCGGAAAAACCCGACCGTATGTTTTTTTGAGAAAATTGAGAACCTCCATTTTTGTAGTCGATTAAAAATTTCAGCGTTAATTTGACATCATAATTTCTGCTGAAATGACAGCCATGGAACAAAAACCTGTTCGATAATATTGTAAGGGTGTCAGCCATAATTGCCGTGCTTGGAGAAGAGGGTTAACGATACCATTATTATGTATTCAATAGGTTGCTGCCCATCACGCAGTAACACCTATTATGTTGGGTACAAACCCAGCAAAATGAAAGCCTACGGGGGACTTCTTTTGTTGTTTGGTCAGTGAGAGCAATTCTGTAGATTTCGTTTTTCGTTTCATGTCATTTCAAAATCTTTACCTATACGAGTAATTATTGAAATATCTCATAATAATAATTTCCCTGTGTTGATTCTCCGAGCTGCTTTGCAGAATAGACCATCTGCCTTCCTGCCAGGCAGCTCGTAAAAGGCGAGCATAGCTTATCGTGACTAACACCGTGACATATCACTAGGTGGTAGAGTTTCGCAGCGACTCATCCGGATTGGTACAACCGCCTTACCTATTCCCGTCGCCATAACGTCAGTGCTTGCCGTTGACGTATTCCGTTTCGGAGGGTAAGGTAGCCGGTAAACTTACTTTTGTTCGAGGCCTAACATCGCGCCCTCAGGTTGGCAACGCACCATTTACACCTTTGGTGTCTCTAGGCGGCGTGAATTTCTTACTATTAGGTAATCCGTCTGCTTGTTTGCCTTCAAATATCATAAAATAAAACTAATATCTTTAAATCAAAATTCGTTTTATTGTATAATGTTCAAGGGATATATAATTTTTACATTTTTTTTTGTAATTACCGTTATTAAATTCAATTTCAAAATATATCTGTGTATTAGTAATATTGTTTATCCATTATACAAGTTTATAATTTTCTTACCTTGATTAAATTAATGTAAATTGTAAAAAAAAAATACTTTGTAATCAAAATGACTATGTAATGTAATGTAAAATGATTATGTAATGTAATCAAAATGAATGAAAAACATAAGTGACCTCCCATAAGCCAGTAGTTACACAGCTAAATCGTTTTAGGCTGCGTGTGAATTCAGACAATTAAAATTTAAAAAAAAGTTAATTTAATCTGATTTAAATATTTTGAACCCATTTAAAAATGGAATGTAGGTCGTTCTTTTTTGTAATTATGACATGGGCGCTAACATCTGCCGTTTATCGAGGTTAAAGGTCGTTCTTGTTCTTGAGATACCGGGTTTGACTCCCGGGTCGGTTGAAAATGTATATTTTCAATTTTCTATTAAAAAAATAAAGTTGCTTGGGATTGGATATGTGCCCGGTTGGCTATAGGCTTGCCACCTATCACATTGTGGGACGCTAGTTTTGGGTGCCTTAGTTTTGCCTTTCCCTACCTCTGCTGGGATATGATCGTGAAGACACATCATTACACTCTTCATACAATAAATAATGTCCATCCATATTCACATTGGTTATCTACTTTGTCACTCTTTCATATGTCATTCTTTCCACGTGACCAAACCCGTGGAGCATGCCCTTTTTCATTTTAGCACCAATACTTTTTTCATTCCACTCTTTCTCGGATGTCACTGTTACGAATGCGATAATAGAGCGAAATAAAGCGAGAAGATATGTATGTAAAATTACTACAAAAATATCTAAATAACTTATTCTATATGCGCAGGAAGCAACTAAGAGTAATTTACAACTAACGTTTAAAACGTTTAACTCTCTGTTAGCTGCAGTTTCTTAGTCTTCCCTCACACGAACCGATATTCCATTAAATATAACAAGCTTACGGTCGTCTGGCGTGCTCTCACAGCTCGCCTAAAAGCTTTTCTGCGATCCACTAAACAATATAGTCAAGGTATACTCTGTTGCAATATCGGATATACGACTTTATGCTGGCAAAATATTAAGATATAGCTATTTGTAGTATTCTCTAGCAAATCCATATTCCATGTTAATATCATAAATGTGTATTTTTTATCATCTTTGTGGTTCAGGTGTTGGACTGCTCTGATTGTGCCTCTGTCTACCGCTTCGGTTATATGGGCGTGAAGATACATTTTTATGGGTATTTTTTCATTTGTCCGATTTTTTTTTAATTTAAACTTTGTTCCATTCAGTATTGCCACCCAAAAGAACTACTTGGAAGGAGTCAGTTTGGCGCAATTTTCATATCACAAAATAAAAAAAATAAGTTTACTATGTTTTTTATTCGCCCAAATCATATGACACTAGTTGCCTTATACCTGAATGCCTTTAGACTTACTTCCAAATTATACGGGTTATACTTTTTCAAGTAAACTTTAAACAAATTCGGGTTTGCTATGTATCTATGGAAGTCCCGCCTCTTATTACGTAGTATTTATATACTCTTTGAAAGGAGTTATAAAGGTGAGGTGAGGTGTTAAAAAAATATATAAACTTGTTTTTTTTTTAATCATATTAACATTACTTTCGGCCAGCATCTAATATTTGAGGGGTTTTTAGAAAAGTTATGAAAGGTTTTACATAAAAAATCGAAGTTTGTTAATATTCATACTGCTTGCAAAGGTATACTTATTTGATTTTGTTCATTTATGTTTTTTATTTTACTTTTGAAAAACCGAAGATCTTGTTGCAGTCTCCCGTACAATCCGGGAGGATTGGGAACCCTAATCTCATTCCTCCAGTTTGCATTGTTTTCCTAACTTCATCATAGTCGAATGGGATAAAAAGTATCCTATGTCCGTTTTGCTGGTTCTAAGCGAAGGTAGCTTACAAACAGGAAGTAGACATCACTTTTTAACCAAATCGGTTTAGCCGTTTTTGAATTATAAATAGTTTACTTTCTTTTATATAAAAGTCTAATTAAATCGTAGACACATTCCGAAGAAGTAAGATAGAAAATTCTAATTGTTCTAAAAAGTTGCTAATGTAGGATAAGATTTAGAGACTGTCCACAAAGGGCGTTCTACGTGCGTAATAGGTCTGGTTAGCCGCGAGTTTATTCCCTGTCTTCTCACATTAAGAAAACCGACCAAGTGCGAGGTAGGTCGTGCACCAACGGTCCTGTACAAATCTGTAGATATAAATATATAATAGGTATAGAGGTAAAAGTCACCCGTCACGATTTTTATTATATGATATGACTAAAACATTACGGTTTTCGTAATTATTCTTTTCTCTGTAGCTGTGCTACGTACGCACGTACGTTATTTCATATAACATTTTACGAGTCCACAGGAAGTACTCCGTAGGTGTTGATTCGGGTTCCGAAAATTTTGGCATAAACAGCTGTAGGTATCTTTTGATTACGTCGGCTTAGAATTTTTAATTATTTTACAGCTATTGGTGACACTAAACTTGAGTATCCGATATAAATTTTGGCTTGATAAGTCCACGTATTCCTGAGAAAAATGGTTCTTGACTGACGGTCAACAAAATGTAACTACTAGGGTTTTTCCTTTCGAGGTACGGAACCTTAAAAATTATATAGCTTAAATTTATTCAGAAATACATTGTAACAGTTTATAAACATTTGAAAATTAAATGAACTTGTAATTGTTTCTTAAACGTCAAGTTGGGTTACAGTTAAATGAAATATTACAGAGAATTCCTTGTAAGAATATACCCTCAAGCCCAGATTGTGAAACAGCCAAGTAGCTTTTGTGTACCTACTGTGTGGGGATTTGTAGCAATGCCAAGAAAATAATTAAAATACAGCATTTTAATTAAGCACTACACTTATTCGTGTACTACTTACAGCTAATGGTACAGTCTGATACAAATGTCGAAACAGATTTTTTAATAAAAATGTCACATAATAAATACAGCATTTTAATAAAGCACTACATTTATTCATGTACTACTTACAGCTAGTAGTATTGTCTGATACAAAAGTCGAAACAGATTTTTATAAAAATGTCACATAATAAATACAGCGTTTTAATTAAGCACTACAATTATTCATGTACTACTTACAGCTAATGGACACTGTCAAATGGATTGGTAATTGGTTAAATAATCACGTTGCAAACATACGAAAAAACACGGAGTCAAATTGATAACCTACTTATTTTGGATTCGGTTAAAAACACAGGAATTTTAGAGCCGACTGTAAAATAAATAAATATCCCTGGACAAATTCATCTAACCCTAAGTAAGCAAATTATAAGCTTGTGTCATGGGTGTTAGTCTCGGGTAACAAAATAGAAAATGCAGATTTTCAATTTTCTATTAAAATAACATTTTCCGGGATTGGATATGTGCCCGGTTGGCGATAGGCTTGTCACCTATCACATTGTGGGACTTAGTGTCTTAGGCTAGTCGTGGGTGCCTTGGTTTTGCCTCTGCCTACCTCTTCAGTGATATGGGCGAGAAGACATTTCTTTATTACACAGGAATAGCATATTATTTATGTTCTTTAATATCCTAAAAACATCGTTAAAATTAATAAGTGTATTAAACACTTGTGAATGCCAAGTTGAGCCTAGTCGCTAGTTTTCTTCTAGTAGCTTATTCTGTCGCAGAAGTTCTGTAGTCAGTCTCATAGTTTCTATAACTTAAGAAACTGTTTTAAAACTTTAATTATTTGTCAAGAAAATTTTATCATGTAAAAAATATTTGAATCTTCACGCCCATATCCCGGAAGAGGTAGCCAGAGGCACAAACAGGGCACCCACGACTAGCCGAAGACACTAAGTCCCACAATGTGATAGGTGGCAAGCCTATCGCCAACCGGGCACATTTCCAATCCCGAGCAACATTTTTTGTCGTTTTTCTGGCCATTGTAAAATAAATAATTACAAATGATTATTCTATCTATTTATTTATCTATTCCTGTCACCGTAGCGATATTTTCATGTTCTGGTCCTGAGGGTAGGATAGCAGGTAGACTTGCAAAATAGGCCTAACATCCATCCCCAGGACAACGACGCACCTATAACATATAATATACCGTCTAGACTTTAGGCTGTCTGTATTTAATGTTGCTTGCAACTATGACCGTGTAATAAAAACGCTCTAGACACTGATAAGATATTGGGATGAAAATCATTCCCTACGTCAGAGACTCAATGTCTCTGTCAATGTCACTCTCCAGAGACCAAACTACATTCAGATACAAACTAAACTAAAAGCACATACAAACTAAACGCAAATACAAAATTAGATTATATTGTATAATTAACACACTTAAGCGCAGTAAAACAACAAAACTAGACTCTATTTTATTAGGTACCGTCACGACTTGATAATTATTTTTCGAAAGATAGCTAAATCGAGATGGTACTACTTTTATCAACATTTCCTCATCAATGATGGGGACAGCAAATTAGTATTGACTCATAAACCACTAGTCGGATCATGATAAAATATCGACCACCTCGGAACCATGCCCTACATTTTTAAAAAAGAATTACCAAAATCGGTTCCTAATTAGCCGAGTAATAAGAGTAATAAATCTTCCTCGTGATGTCCCGGGCTTCTTTGCAGAAAAGACCATCTGCCTTGCTGCCAGGCAGCTCGTTAGAGGCTTACCGTCACTAACACCTGGTAGAGTTTCGTAGCGTCTCACCCGGATTGGTACCACCGCCTTGCCTATTCCTGCCGCCACAACGTCAGTGCTTGCCATAAAAAAAAGACATTTCACTATGGGACATTACTGGTCGCGGCGGCGAACGCGACTGCTCGTGGCCTGCAAACGGTGCCGCGCGCCGGTTCCCGTGGCCAGGCTGTCACTCAAACACGCGCATCGACGAGGCTCCTAAGCGGTTTTCGCGGTGCTACATTAGCGAGCGCCGCGTCAAGTCGAGTGGTTTAAAAGTTCCACTAGCGCTATTAATCGACGCTTTAAAATGACATATTTGTAAACTTTGTAGCTTTTGCCATTCTATTTATGAACTAATGCGGAACAGAAAATGCTGAAATTAAAAAAAACGTAACAACTCTATTTCAGTGAGGTGTAGATAAGTTTTATCAACTAGGCTAATTTCCCATACTGTTCCATTTTTTACAGTGCCCGTGGCTCTGTCTACTCATCGCTAACCTTGTATTGATATTTCAAGTAGCGCGAGCAAAACCCTTGGCAGTCAGAATTCCAACCGTTTCGGAGGAGTATGGAAACGAACATTGTGAAACGAGAATTTTATATATAAGATAATTATCGAACTTTTGCAATAATATCTATTACATTAGCAATTAGTATTCTGCGCAGTTTCTACCCTTTTCCAAGCCACTTGTTCCAATAGTGAGCTAATTTGTATGCAAAAACTTTACGCAAGTTTTATAAAAATTACCGTTGCCAATTATGTTGATTAAGAGAACCATTTCTAATCGCTACGGAAACGTCTTTCTTATTCCCGGTTCCTAGATTCAAGAAACGAATAGTAGTTTTTAGAACGAACAGTATAAATTTAACTACTTTCGTTTGTTAGCGACTGTTAACTCGAAATATTTTGTGTAACTATCAGCAACGCTTAGTCACTTTTAGGCCAACTGCCAATGGTTATACTAACGGGTTACGGTTCGTTGATTATAGGACCTGAAACTACTGAAAGTTGTCCGAAATCTGTATATTTGCATCGGCGGCGCCTGTGCGCTAAAATATTATTTTATTTAATCTGTTAAATAGGACTAAGTAAGTACCATAAGACACGTGGTACCCTCTGTCTACCTAACAAGGGTAAAGATATATGTGGTGGTGTGTGTAAAAAAATAGCTTCGGCTAATCGTGAGTGGCCTGGTTGTACCTCTGTTTACATCTTCGGGGATACAGGCGTGAAGGTACTTTACTACTTGACTGCAGAAAAGGAGGTTATCAATTTATTGGTATGTCCCAAGCAGGTCGTAAAAAGCGAGCATAGGCTTAACGTAACTAATATCGTGACATCTGACTATGTCGTAGAGTTTCGCAGCGCTAGTGGTCGAGATACAACCGCCTTACTTATTCCCCGGCCGGTAGCCGGTAAACTTACTTTTGTTTGAGGCCTAACATCCCGGCCTAAGGTTGCCAATGCACCATTACCATCTTTGGTGTCTCTAGGTGACATCAATGTCTTAGCATCATTTAATCTGTCTGCTTGTTTGCCTTCAAATTTTTTTATGTTTGATATTGATTACACGATCAATAATGCAGGTAGTTTAATCATTATTTTTTCGGAGGATAACTTAAATATGTCATAATCTCGAAGATCTAACAAATGATTTTTAAGTTATATTTATTTTAATAATAGATAAATTAATATAATTAATCTCTCTGATCTCAATTCAATTCATATATCGTTTGCGTGATTCTCTTGTAATTTGCTTACGAAAATATCAATCCATTAATTGAAATAGCCATCCTATACAGTACCAAAATTAACTACCGACGCGGACGTAGAGAATCCCGTAACAACCGCACATCTATCTTCGTAAAACGATGGCTTACAGGATTTGGTTTACCACCTCTGTATTAAAAAAAAGAAAAACAAAGTCATCTTTCAAAAAAAGAATCATAAAAATCCATTCACTATTAGTCAAGTAATCACATAACAAATACACAAAAATACGTACCGATGAGTTGACAACCTCCTTCTAATTAAGGGGTTCGTTAAAAGTGAGCACTTTTAACGAATTTACGTCATTTGCGTCATTTATGGAAGTACCTATTCATCAATGGTATAAATGAAGCTAATAGCCTTATCAGCCATAATATAGTTGAATCGTTTTCAAATAAGTTGACATTAAATGTTTAATTATCGATAGAAATTGGTTAGTACTTAAGGCCCCATACTTAGTCAGCTAGAAGAGCCAATCAGCGCACTCCCCCGTTCCATGATTACTATGCAATATTGCGCTCTAAAATAAATGTCTTAAGCGCCAAATCACTATTTTTGACACTATAAAAGTAATTTGAAAAAAAATAAAAACTGAAACAGTTACCTTTTAGGTATAATACTTATCTATGTTTATGTTAAATCTGGTGTCGATATTTTCATAATCGAAGTAGACAGATGGGTTTTGCTTTCAAAAAAAGGGTTAAATTTTGATTTTTTTCTATCGAGCAAAGTGAAATGAATCGTGTTTTGGAAACACTAGTCTTATAAAGCATATTAATGTTAATCTTGTGTATTTTTGTCGCCAAGATCCTAATTGCTTTGTATGAAAAAAACAGTATATTGGTGACGTATTTTAGCATACATGGCCCCTTAAAAAGGTTTCTTGACTGACATGCTTTATTTAAAAATGTTATTTTAAAATCATCGTAGAACAAGTTTTTCCTGGATCACTTCGCGTGGTCATCGCATTACGCCTGAACGGATGGATTTTGTTATTACAGGTATTGTCAAGAGAAAATTCTTATAAAAAATAAAAAAAAGATGAAAAGAAAAACCGGGAAAATAGCATAATCCATAATAAATTAAATCCATATAATATGTTAGTAACTGTTAGTTTAGCGATACGAAGTGCGCCGGTCAGCTATAATAAATAAATATTCCTGGACAAATTACACAAATAGATCTAACCCCAATGTAAGCAAATTATGTGATTTTTAAATGTTAGACAATAACACATATTTTTCAATTTTCTAATAACAAACAATATTGGCCGGGATTGGATATGTACCCGGATGGGGCAAGGCTCGCCACCTGTTACATTATGGGATCTAGAATATTCGGCTGGACCTGGGTGATCTAGTTGTGTTTCTGTCTACGTTATCGGGGATATGATCGTGAACATATTTTTTCATATTTCTATGAATTAAATTCCTTACAACAACTACTGCAGACATTCGAACCCACGGTGAATGTCATTGAATTTCATTAAAGTAAATGTATAAAGGTCAAACGTCTACAAATCGACACAGTCGTAGAACACAGACGGATGTGACAATACAACGAAATCTGTTTTATTGGATTATAGTCTTTAGCAATTAATTATCTATCGATACATCCAAGAACAAGTAGATTTTTCTTATTATTTCCCGAGATATTGATTAGAACAAAGTCGGTTTTGAGAATTGTTTCCAAAAACACAGTTGTAAGGTCAATAACCTCACTGTTAGTCGGCAACGAGCGCTACCCGCGCCGTTTCTATCGTCAGTTGCGGCCGTGTTTGCCGGCACGCTACATGTACGCTGCTAAATTATTAGTTCAATGTAAAGTACCATGTAAAAAATAGTTTTGAATTGTATTTAGTATCATAAACGAAAAAAATGGATAGATAAATGTCTCGTTCACAAAAAATATTGAATTTATTAGAAGATAAAGAAAACAGGTGTGAAAACAGATAGAATTCAAAGGTTTTGCAAGAAAAATATACACCTGAAGCAGGTAGGTTATTTTATTTATCTATAGTCTGAAATAAAAATATGTGCCACTTAATATTTTTTAATAGTTTAAACTTCTTATTTATACTTTCTTACGAAATATTGTTAATTCCGTAGAACAATTTTGGTTTCATGCAGAATCGACATTGTTCTACGGATTTGAAATATGTTAAATCTAATTGATAAATCACACTATTTTTGCCAAAAATTGACGTCATTTATTCATATACGTCAATTGTTAATGATTCCTACTTTTAAGTGTATGATGTCGTTTGTTTTAATGTCACATTTTTCTTCCAAATTCGGTAAAATTTTACAAGTAGCTTATAGACATGCAATCTTGTTCTCTGGAGTATTATTGACATTTTTATGCAGCATATTGAGAACGGGCACTGTTTTTCGACTTAATTTCAGATACAATTTTGTTCGCTAGTCAAACACTAGACTAATGAAGGTTCTTTATTATATTTAAATTTATTAATTAATATTTTCACGATTTGTAGGATCTGGTGATGAAAAACCTGACTTGCCATTACCAGCAAGAGCAGACTTAATAATCAGCGGCCTAAGTGATATAATGCACTATGTTTTTAGTTCGCCATTTCAAATTGAAGATGCAAACACTAGCTTTGAAGCCTCCCCACCTGTCATTATAGAGGCATTTGAAGACGATATTGTAGGTACACCTAAATCACCACTGAGAATTCCTACACCTTTACCTTCACCTACTAATTTCCATAGAAATTGTGAGGATATTTTTTGTGCTGCACATTACGGCTGGGTAGAAGCTTTACCATCTTCACCAGATCTTGTAAGTGAAGGTAGATCAACGTCTGGGTCAGACACCAGCCCTGAGTCGTCTCCAGGCCGAAAGAAGCGTAAAAAGTGTAAGGATTCTTGGTCTGATATCAAAAGAAAATATTTAACTAATTTAGGAAAAAAATATGTGTCAATAAGGGGAAAAATAGTTGATGAAAAAGTTATGGGTGAGCCTTGCAAATGTCAATTTAAATGTTTTGAAAAAATTACTCATTCTCTAAGATTGCACTGCTTTACAAAGTTTTTGAGTCTAGGTAACAGAAAAACAGTGGGCTTTTGGAGTCAAGTTTACACAAAAAGTTAAAAAATTTAGATGCCTCAATACCGATCAACCTAAAGGGATACACGCAGAATGAGGGGGACAGTGTCCATGCCCTCATAGAGCGTGTATCTAAGCCACAAGTCATTTACACTCCTGATGAATGGTATACTCTCGTAAGATGGGCAAAAACCGACGGTAATCCCTATCGAGTGCAAAATATGCAGCAAAACGATTTCTTTAATTTTAAAATTAAGATAAATAATAAGTTATGGTGTAAAAATAATAAAAATGAAAAAAAAAATGTGGAATCAGATAAAATAAATACATGTTCATAAAACTGATCCTAATAAGTTATATTATAAATATGATCTCAATGAAAGTGATACTTACGATTGTTTAGCCTTTAAGATCTAGTACTAGAAACTTTTCAACATTGTTGCCGAATTTAACACCTATTTCTAACAGTTTATACAAAATATCTAAAGATAAATATAATGATCTGATTAGTATGTGTAACACCGGAGTAATTACTTCTGAACACAGCAATTATTTCTGATCACTACATTTTGATAACAGTAACAGTGCAAATAATAACGATAATGATACAGATAATGAATAGTTCATCATCATCATCATCATCATTTCAGCCATTGGATGTCCACTGCTGAACATAGGCCTCCCCCGATGACTTCCACTTCGGCCGGATGGAAGCGGCCTGCACCCAGCGAGACCCCGCGACCCTCATAAGGTCGTATGTCCATCTCGTGGGTGGCCGTCCTATGCTTCGCTTGCCGGTGCGTGGTCTCCACTCGAGAACTTTTCTGCCCCAACGGCCATCAGTTTTCCGCGCTATGTGCCCCGCCCACTGCCACTTCAGCTTGCTAACCCGGCTGGCTATGTCGATGACTTTCGTTCGCCTGCGGATCTTCTCATTTCTGAATCGATCTCGCAGGGAAACTCCGAGCATAGCCCACTCCATAGCTCGCTGTGCACCTTGAGCTTGTTTATCAGGCCCACAGTAAGAGACCACGTCTCGGTGCCGTAGGTCATCACTGGTACCACACACTGGTTAAAGACTTTTGTCTTGAGACACTGAGGTATTTCGGACGAAAAGACGCTACGCAATTTCCCGAACGCTGCCCAACCGAGTTGGATTTGTCGATTTACCTCTTTCTCGAAGTTAGACTAACTGGACCGTTTGTCCTAGGTAAATATATTCGTCAACAACTTCGAGGATCGCGTTCCCAACTGACACCTGGGTGGGCGCTACATGGACATTCCGCATGAAATGAATGAATAGTTTATTTTTTTATTTTAGAAAAATTTAGTTTTTGTTACACACTTAATTTCCCATTGGGTTTTGGTACAAAATATCATTTAATTTATTTATTTAAAAGGATATGTTCGTTTTTTTTAACATAAGTAAACTTGATTAAGTTAAAATAGATTACGGGTTTAAGGATGTGCTATACCTGCATTTAGGTGATTCCACAATTTTTATGAAGTTAAGATACTTAATAACTTTTAGTATGTATCTCATCTTATATAAAATTATCAGAAGTTTTTTTTATTATTTTCTATATTTCGTTTTTGATTTTATTTGAAGTAAATATTACAAATCTAGTAATTGTAAGTAATCGCCTTAAATATTATTGATGTGTTAATTATGATAAATAGTTTATGACGTGTTTTTTATATTACTTTTTAAGTGCTTGTTTAGTACGACGTTGATCTCGAGTTATTAAGTACCTATACAATTTATTACATTATTTATATGGTTATCTGATTTTACTAATTGTGTTCCTATTATTTCTAAACCTCTTGAATTGAGACTGTTTGATGCCATTATAAATAATTAAGATTTTGATAAAACTCTTTACCACTTTGAACTCACTTAATAAAAACGTTTGAATATGTTTTAATTGCTTATTATTTTCCCCGCCTTTAATATTAGACATTAATTCAATCTTTAGTTTCATAGAACAATGTGACATGTGATGTCCACGTTGTAGTAGTTTCCGTAAAATAACGTCGCAAAGTCCAATAAAACTTAACATGAAACGAAGTACAACGTCGCATATTTACATACAAAACCTTTTTTTTAAATAAATTAATGATGTGCAGTATTTTAAGTGTAAGTTTTATGATTATTTGACAACAAAAAGCTATTACAAAAAATATTTCTAAATTATTAGACACGCAAAAAGTTATACAGAAAAATATGAACCCTAAGCTTTAATCAGCTCTCCTATAAAGTTGATATTTTGCAGATCCGTCATTGTTCGTCGACTGTGTCGAAATAATAGGTATCGAATTTATTGTACTTACAAACTAAGGATTTCAAAGAGATACATGAAACTTGATTCCAATATAATTCAAATATATTTTATGGCACATCCTATTTGATAGATGATATTTGATATATTATGAAATGCATATTATTATAGATAATACTAAATTCTTCAATTTACTACATATTATTTTTGAAAACTGAAATATTAACGGTTTTCATTTTTGATATTTTGGAATGGTTAGGGAATAATTTTGCATGATATTCACATTTTTTTACAAAGCAACAGTTGTACTGTTTTACGTATCACTTAAAATTTATTATTTTGTAAATAGCCTACCGGTTTCGCTTATACAGCATCATCAGAGCTAAAACTTGAACTAACTTAAACTAAAACTTAAACTTAAAACTAAAACTAAAAATATGGCTGCCATTCTGGACAGTAGTTTAAGTAATAAGTAAGTAGTTTAAGTTTTAGCCCTGATGATGCTGTATAAGCAAAACCAGTAGGCTATTTACAAAATAATAAGTGATACGTAAAACAGTACAAGTGTTTCTTTGATTAAAAATATGAATATTTGGAAGTTTTACCAAGCGCTGACGATGGAAAATATCAAATTTTGCATGAATTGCTTTAATTATCAGTATGAAAGTACTATCATTTATATGGTAGAATACAATATTAATTTATAGCGCTATCGTACATAAACATGACAACACGAACATTCGCGCAAGCGCCCTGCGCCGTCTTATTCGCACAAGTGTCCTGCGCCATCTTACGAATTTTCGATCCGGTCACGTGCCCTGACGCGAGTTTAGAAGTTTTTACCCATTCCAAAAAAAAATGCGCAACGCCGCTAAAAAAGTTTTCACTTCAAAAACTTTTAAATAAAATTAACTCGGTGGAAAATCCAAATCGTTTTATTTATAAACCGACTCCGAAATTTGACACTCAATTCGACAGTACGTTTTTTTATGTTGATTACGTCACTACCATACTAGTGATTTTTTACTCATTAGTTATACTTAATAATGCAGAAATTTTCCACGTATCTTGAATCAGTCATAAATGTATGTAAATTGATAGAAGAAGGCGTTACTTTGCGGAAATCCATACTTAAATCCAAATAATGTTTGGCGGAAAATTGTAAATTAAATAATTTTATTGGATTTATAAATGTATGTATCATTAAGAGAACCACAAAACCTACTTGTAGGGTTTTGATAAAATTTATGTGGGAATTTTTCGCAGTATTACTGCGCTTAATTACTGTATACTTTTAACATAAACATAAACATTACAATAAATATTAAATATCTATATAAAAATGAATAACCATCTCCCTTGGTGTTGACCAAGTGTTAGGTTAAGTTAGTGATGACCTCACGCCTGAACGGATGGACCAATTTTGCTTATTCTATTTTTGAAGTGAAAACTTCTTTAGCGGCGTTGCTCAATTGTTATTGGAATGGGTAAAAACTTCTTAACTCGCGTCAGATCGGCAGAACGTAAGATAGCGCACTGCGCATGCGCGAATAAGACGGTGCAGGTCGCTTGGGCGAGATCTAAAATAAAACGTAGATTCATTGCTGTTTTTGTATTGCTTGCATATTTCCGAGCAGTATAGGATTCGCAATGTATAATTCCAGTACGAGTGAGTGTAAAACAATCGCATAAACTACTATGGGTCGGCCCCTCGCGTTGATCTGCAATATTAAATAATTGTACTGTAAAGTGTAAACTGTTTCTTGCTTTGAATGCTTTGCAATTTGTGGTAGATAAAATAGATATTAGTTTAGTAAAACATGTTTTAATTTGTTTGCGACTTGTAGGTATATCATAGTTTCTCAGTTAACAGAAATTACAGAACAACATTGTGAAGAAGTTTAGCCGTTTTCGAAAAAGTTGTAAGTTTGACAAAGGAAATAATAGTAGAAGGAAAATCGATATATTATGTTAAATTGAATTATGTATAAGTTTCAAAAATTGAATATTTCATCATATTTTATCTCATAAGTAATACTATTTTAACTGGCCAAGGTAAATTATGAAGTGGCCGTACTAGTAGGTAGGTAGCGTACTGAAGTTTCATGGTTTAGCACATAGTATCAATAGGTAGGTACTAATAGTACTAATAAGGTGTACTAGTACATTTTACGGATTGTACGATTACAGTGCGAATCCAAAAATGTCCGATTAAGTACAAGACCACCACTATATATTATATCCTACCACGTAAATGATAGTACTTACATACTGATAATTAAAGCAATTCGTGCAAAATTATTCCCTAACCATTCCAAAATATCAAAAATGTACATCGTTAATATTCAAGTTTTAACTTCTGCCGGCACTCCCGGAGTGCTACCCGTCTTTTTTGTGTTAGTTATTAACAGGAGAAGATTCATATAAAGAAGAACATTGGGAAAATTGCAGGAAAAATAGGACAAACAATATTATATTTTTTCCATACAAAATGCTAGAAGCTGTTAATGTCAAGCAATACGAAGTTTGCCACGCCAGCTAGTCTTTACCTATACATATATAAAAATGAATCCCCTTTCCAATTTTTCTTAGCATCGCTCCTTAAGGCCCCATACTTAGTCAGCCAGAAGAGTCAATAAGCGCACTACCCCGTTCCATGATTACTATGAAATATTACGCTCTAAAGTAAATGTCTTAAGCGCCAAATCACTATTTTTGACA
>NJDC01000251.1:33038-46678 GCA_002245475.1 Calephelis virginiensis | reverse complement strand
TTGAATAATTGAAACCCAATTTTGGTAAATCGGTTAACTTGATACAAATGTCTACTTGACTAATGGCAAAATGCTAACGCGAATGCCAAACCTAAAGAAAGAAAAGAAAGAAAATGATTCTCAGGGGATGGGGATAAGAATATTATCAATTCTAAAATTACTTTCGAGAGTTTATGCTCGGGATCACGACTGATAATTGAACTCGTTTAAACTGAACTTAGTTTTATTAAACTCGGTTTTCAATATGATCGGTGAAACAGTCTTAAATGCTCGTTACACAAACCCCGCATGGGACTTGTAGTGAAGATATTGTTATACGGGCTCCGACGGGAGCCTTTTTAAAAAAAAGATTTTATTTAGAACTAGAAGAGATTTATTTATTAAAAGACTTATATTGATTTACACTTGATTTGAATTGTATGTGAAATAAAGAAATAGAGCAGAAAGGGAACCGGCGGATATAGAAAGATCTGCTCTGGATGAGGACTGAGTGAAGACTGCCTGAAACTGACGGGAACTGGGAGATATGGATATGAAATATGCTGACTGCATGGAAAAGGGGATCTGAGTGGAGGATTGATGTGTAGGTGCTAGGTAAGGTATAAGGGGTACAGTACTAGGGTATAACAATATGTATGTAAATTAATACAATACAAATGTACAATAAAAACAATAAAAGTTTCTGCTGTGCTAACTTAATACAATAACATTTGTTGTATAAAATTGAATAACTGAACAAATAATTCATTTATAAAACAAACAATTTGTCAGTATTATATCGGATAAACAACCTATTTGTTATTATCAAACATATGGTTGTATTTTTAATGAAATGAGACTTCGATCTAACTAACCAACAAAATTTTAGTGACCAGATCAGACCACCATGATTTAGAGACACCGTAAATGTTATAGGTACCTAATCGTTGTCAATGTTAAACCGTAATCGTTGTGCTGTGTTACTGTGGCAGTATTTTTAGACCGCAGCTGCAATTGCTAAAAAAGTTAATATCGTGCTTTTATAACTAAAAGTATTTGAGAATCAGGGTTTCTTCATTTAAGGTGGTAAGTCTGCAAATAATTCTTTCGTCAGTCGATGATTCGTGCGGAATTCTTCTGAGACCATTTCCTTGGCCTCAAGTTATAACGACTCATTCTTAACATGTTTCCTCTCGCACGTAAGTTCACTCGATTTGTTTCATCAAAGACATTAAAGAATAAAGCAAAACGAGCCATAATAACTTTTACTTTTAGATAATTCACAAGTAAATTACAAAACAACAACACTCGAGCCTACAAAAAGTACCTTTTATTGTATCGAATTATTTGACGTTTATTTTCGATTCAGAAGCTCGATTCACGAATGTCAGATGGAGTGAGGAGTACGCATTTTTCGATTCTAACGAATTTTTCGATTTAAATTAATTCCAATTCGAGTCACAGTTCGATTGTGCGCTAGTGTCAACTTCAAGAGTAAGAATTGAGGTAAATTCGAAACAAACTCGATTGACTTAGAACTCGAAGCTGTCGGGAGTAAGGCAGCTGATTCAAGTAAAACTGATTTCAATTATTTATTTAGGAATCGTATGGAAGATTGTATGTTTTGCCAAAAATGATGTCGCAGTAACTTAATTGCACCATGTAATCACTGTTTCCAGTAAATAAACGATTTTCGATTATTATTTTTTTGACAAAGATAAAATACCGTGTTACGTATTATGCATATGGTCCTTTCAAAATAGGTATTCTTTTAAGGCTTTATTCAGTACATCAAATGAAAGATTTTTTCCTTTTTTTAAAATAAAGGATATCTACACAAAAAACTCAATAATTAAAATGACTTTAGATTTAAGAAGAGTTGGGCATAATGCGAGTTAAATGACAATGTATACCTTAATATTTAAAATCTAAAGTAATTTTAATTAGACATTTTTTCTTCGATTTACCAAATTCTCTCTGAAAATTTGTACATCTATTGAAACGACCTTATATATGGCTGGGGTCCTATTGTAAAAGTCTACTAACCTAACCTCCGGTCTAAAACACAGAACACGACAGTGTCAAAAACGGTCACGATTGAAGGAATAATGTTTACTGCATCAGTAGACTTTTTAAATACTATTCATCTATTTATCCTCCATTTATATGTTAGCCTCTTGTAAGCTGTTATTTGCCATGTAGGGATATATAAAGGACTCGTACCAACATGTGAGAAAATAGCATTCTTTCCCCCTGAGTACTGTGTTGCAGACAAAAGCGTGAATGTTTTAAAAATTAAAACCGTTTCAATTTTTTTTTGTGTACTCTGAATCAGCGAAATTCAAAACCGCTTCAATTAAAATAAAGACTTAACGGTGACATTTTAGCACTTCACATGTTGAAGCGCTTTAAGCCAAGAAGCGCAACGCAATTAAATGCGTCATTGAGGCATACAAGGTTGCAAGCTTAAACCTTGCGTAGCGTAATAGGGAGATGTACTAAATATAGCCTCACACTTCTCGCAATCCTACACAAGTTACTGACTTCAACGCTAATAAATTATCTCAGGTCAAAGAGTTTTCATGTTAATTCCTTCATTAATTTTCATGTGAAAGCTTTTTACAGAATTGTGACTTGTGACATAAAACATACAAATAAAGTTAGGCTGAGCGCATACTGTAGTCACGATAGTTTAAGACAGGCGATTGCGTTACAAAACATACGAGGAAGCGCAAACATTGAACAAAATGTCTTATAGACAAAATTATTTAATACGCACAATAATTAACAATAACCGCCTCGTTGGTCGAGTGGCTAGCGTACACCGACTAACCGCGAGGCTCATGTTTGATTTCCGACTGAGGCATGCATTTGTGTGATGAACATTTAGATGTCTGCATTTCCGGGTCTAGGTGTTTATTAAATTTATTCTTGTATCTATTTTAGTGTTTCTATGTATTAGTGTCGTTGACTAACACCCATAACACAATCATACAATTTATTTGCATTGGAATTAGCTTCAATTTGTGTAACTAATCACGGGATATTTATTTATTATTTATCTAATTACAGACAACGACACAGAGTAGAATGACTACTTTAATTATACCTTTAGAAAGTAATACTTTATTGGCATTATAACTTGTTGGTTTCAGTTTTCATAATTTGCTTATTTTGGGGTTAGATTCAATTTGTGTAATGTGTCCAGGGATATTTATTTATCTATAATTATAGTCCAAGATCCCAGGGCTACCAGACGTCACGTATTTTTTGACGGATCAAATGTGGACGGTTGAGCAGTGTTAGTATGTACTATGATCATATGCTTACCTGCTAGCTTGGTCAAACGGCCAATTTCCAGGTATCAGGTAATCAAGGTACATAAAAACATTACTTACTTCACGTAAATTCTCATAGCTGATTTTCATACATGTTTTGGAGTGTATAGTTAAAAATAAATCGTCATTACTCCCAGACACTTTCCGTCGGCCATATTGCTTGGCAGACGCTTTAAGGGTCTAAGAATAGTTAGTTAACTTTTAGCAGGCGAGGGTCACAAAGCAGCAAAATAAACTAAAGGTGGGCCACATTTGTGATATTAACCCTAAAAGTCAAACATACCTTCGTATAATTGGTCATATATCATAAAAAAAAAATTAAAGGGTGCGGAGAGAAGAGTGTTTTTAAATACTGTACTGAATGTACTTAATCCACACTATACGCCGTACTTATATTATTATACGGTCAACGACGGATTGTTCATGCATTTCTTTTGATATTTATAACTTATTTACAAAACATTCAAGTAAAACGTCGGTGGGCCGCAAGCTGTCCGCGGACCGCGAGTTGCCGACCGTTGGCGTAACAAACATACAAGAAAAACATACAGTCGAAATAAGAACCATCTCCTAAGTCCTTATCTGAGTCGGTTAAAAAAAACAACTGACAACTCTGACTAACAATTATTGTCGGCTTCCTTTTTGTACTCGTAATTATGCAGGCGAGCACATCTACGATAAAACAGTCTATCGTTTATCCTAAAACTGTCGTGACTACAATGTGCGCTCATCCTATGAGATGATATTTCTAATTTATTTTATTTTAAAAGGCAATACAATTCAAATTTCTGGACCGATTTTATTTGAAAGAGGGCCCTTCCACAGTGACCCTATTGCGACCAAGCCTAGATCTGACGATGGAATCGAATGAAAATCGAATAAAATACTTAATTTTTGTGTACCTAGATGACTTACTACTTGTTGACATCAAAGACATTTTTTTATTTTTTTACTAAATGATATCTAAATAGGTAGCATCGTTTTACTTATTCCTGATGTCATGACGTCAGTGATCGATGTTTTCATTCTCCTATATACGGTAAAGTAAACACTAAACTTATGCAAACTCAGAGCAGATTGTATCAAAACTAAAAGAAATCTGCAATAGAAAAAAAATAGTTTTCGCAATTTATCCTTTATTCACGTTATATGTGACATATATATATCGTACCAAATTTAAAGATTCTGAGTTCACGGAAAGCAACATGTAGGTTTTGATTCCCTTGCGAGTTGCGAAAAACAGCTGCATCTTTTCATGGCGTAGTCTTAGAAGTTTAATTGTTTCATTGATCCAGCTATAGACCCGAGTACTTTGATATCAATTTCACCTAGATACCTCCAAATACTTCTGAGAAAAACATTTAACAGACGGAAGGACAAACAACAAAATGATCCTGTAGAGGTTCCTTTCGTAGTACGTATCCGTAATTAAGAAAAATTAACAGCGAACTGAGGCTCGCTTGTTTTCAATTCCTGGCATGACTAATTTTTGATATAAGGCAAATCGACATTGATGCCTCAGTTGTATAGATGCCCGGTTTCAACTATTTTAGTTTAGTCGCTTACTATTTAACCTATCAAAAGATCTTCTAACTAAACCTTAGTTGACTATGTCACGTGTGTCTGTACAATTGAAAATTCAACCTAAGTTTTCGGAGGATAGATTTTTTTGGACAAGTCACACAAATTGAATCTAGCCCCAAAGTATACGAATTATATGCTTGTATTATGGGTGTTAGTCAATGATACTAATACATAGAAATTCTAAAATAGATAGCAGAATAAATTTTATAAGCACCCAGATCTGGACATGAAGACGTCTAAATGTTCATCACACAGTGCCTGCCCCGTCGGGAATCGAATTTGAGTCTCGCGGTTAGTCGAAGGAGTTAGGCAATCCCCTCGACCATTGAGACTGTCAAATTCAAATTCAAAATAGATTTGCGTCTATATAATTCTAAAAACTAGCACCGGATCGGTCGATTAGATAGACAGGTGCTATAGGATAGACGTCCTAAAATGTAGAAGCCCGCTAAACTAATTAAAACTCTTGAATTATTGAAGAAAATGTTTTTAATTTCCACGAATTTGTGGAAAAAAACTCAGTTTTACAAATAAAATAGTTTATGTTTCTAGGAGATACAAAACAATTTAAAAAAGAACGGCTTCAATCCTGACTTTATCCTATCCCTAATACCGGACACAGCACTGATGAGTGTGCATCGACCTTAACAATATCTAGTACACCATAAAAACCATAAACCAAAAGAATCCACGCTATTTCTTAATATTAAAAACAATCATTTCCTCTTTGAAATACTGAATTAATTTTATTGCCTTCGCAGAGCTCGAACACGAGAAAATATAGAGAGTATGTGACGTCATAAAAAGTTCAATATAGGGCCTTTAGATATGCGCAGGCAATATTGCTTTTAACTGCTAATATCCCAAGTACCTATTCGTATAAACAGCAATACCCTCAGTAAATAGTCTAATACATAAAAGTTACGTCAACTACTTTTAAAGTGATTATTTATACTATTGGTCGCTCATTGGCCGAAATTCTACAATAATAAATTTTAATATCTTGTTGATAAGAACGCTATCTGCATTTCTCAAGACCAACTACTTTGTTTCCAAACTTTTTAGTGCGCCATCTGTGATATTTTATCGCTATCAATATATTTGTTTGCGTGTATATTTGCATGGAAGTGTGGGTAATGTTTTATTTACTGATTTGATGTACTTTATAAGCATTATTATTGAAAAAAATTAGCGTTCTGTACTTCTCCTATACATAAACTATAAGTGTGCCAAATTTTATACTCCTGCGTCCACGCAATTTTCGTAAAAAGGGATCCAAAGTTTTGGCATCACGTATTAATATATAATTTGAATAGTTACTCTAAATTACTGTTTTGTGTCTGCAATAAATATCATTTAAAAATCATATTTTTTTAGTTTTATTGTATTTTTTTAATTTTGCTAGTATTAAATAGTTTATCCCATTTTACACATTAACACCAACAGTTCAATATTTTTTCATTACAATAACGACATATTACATCTTTTTAGAAATGTCATTAAACCAGAAATATTTTGAAATGATAGGCGACTGTTGTTTTCATATTTTTTTTATACCAGAGCTAATCAAAGTTTTATATCAAAAATATTTCTTCAAAAATTTTACACATAACAATAGTTTAACATTATTTTTTGACCAAAATACTCCAGTTAGCTATTTTATTTGATAGTTATTTACTGATGTGGTTAATATTAAATAATTAAGCACTAAAATAATTATGATATTACCGATTTGACCTCGTTACGAGTACAAAGATGAAATCAGACAAAAATAATGTTTTTTTTAAAGCACCATATTTCTAGTAGTGTAAGGGCTTTCATTTCCTTTGGGCTTGTCTTTAGTTCTACTATTAGCCTTTCAGATGTTATCCATTCTTTCCTGGGCACCTTGTATTGATAAAAAAAATGTTATTTATTGTAATTACTTTATTGGTAATTGTACTTTAATGATAATATACATATGTCAAGTATTTTACAACATCCAACCTCATGAATTTTACAAAATTCAATCTCATAGATGTTACAAAATCCAACCTCATGATATTGTAGTGTCTGTTGAAAAAACCGAATTGTAAAATATGTATGAAGCGGAGTAAAAGACGATAAACGAAGACGACTACACATACGCCGGATCCGACTAATTTATTACCACGCCTAGACAAGATTTATACTGTAATGTTACCCACAAATGTTTAAATGTAGGACTCTTATTCTAATTTGCTACAACATTTAACAGTGTTAAGGTCTGTACCTACATAATATACAACCGTAACATTGTGTCATGTGTATAAATTCCAGAAACAATAAGTATATAATTCAATTAATTTATAATAATTACCTCATCACAATTATGACAACACAGAAAAATTTATAGTGTCTTCACGCCCATATCCCCGAATAGTAGGCAGAGGCACAACCAGGACACCCACGACTAGCCGAAGATACTAAGTCCCACAATGTGATAGGTGGCAAGCCAACCGGGTACATCTCCTATCCCGAGCAACATTTTTTTATTAGAAAATTGGAAAATCTCAATTTTCTTTTTGTTGTCCGACCCGGGATTCGAACCCGGGACCTCATGCAGTCAAGTCCAATAACTGAACCGCTAGACCACAGAGGCAATGAATTAATAACTTATAAATTAATAAATAATTGTTACATAATATTACTCACATTGTAATAATTATTATTACTAGTGGTCGCCCATTGGTTAAAATTCGACCATAATAAATTTTAATATCTTGTTGATAAGAACGCTATCTTCATTTCTCAAGACCAACTACTTTATTTCTAAACTTTTTAGTGCGCCATCTGTGATCTTTTATCGTTATCAATATACTTGTTTGTGTGTGTCAAATGCATGGTAATGTGAGTAATGTTTTATTTATTGATTTAATGTACTTTATTAGCATTATTATTAAAAAATATTAGCGTTCTGCACTTCTCCTACACATAAACTATAAGTGTGCCAAATTTTATGCTCCTGCGTCCACGCAATTTTCGTAAATAGGGGTCCAAAGTTTTAACATCACGCATTAATATATAGATTTATCCACATACATATAATTTCTAACATTTTATATTTATACATTTAATATAAAATACATGTTATTGTTATTTATTTGTTTATTATAAGCGCACACACACACTTACGCACGCTACTTTAAAAATATTAATATTTAATCATAAAACTAAAAATTAATGCTTTTGTCTTAGTGGTTGAGCGGAGTACAAGTAACACAGGACACCTTCCTAGTACAGAGGCTTTCGCATAATATTTTAAATTGTTTTTTTTTATGTATTGAATTATTATTTTATTTATAGTTAATAATTAGTTTCTACTGTTCTTCCTAACTTCCTGCAAGTTTTTAACTATTTATTTTTTTGGAGAACGAAATTCCTTAGCATACTTTTTCCTATCTCGCTCCTTCCACTCAGTGCATCTCAGCGGAATGGTAACAGCATCACAACCAGGCACAAACAGGGCACCCACGACTAGCCCAAGTCACTAAGTCCCACAATGTGGTAGGTGGCAAGCCTATCGCCAATCGGGCAAATTTCGAATCCCGAGCAAAATTTTTTTTATTAGAAAATTGGAAAAACCCAATTTTCTTTTTGTTGGCTGGCCCGGAGTTCGAACCCGGGACCTCATACAGTCAAGTCCAACAACTGAACCGCTAGACCACAGAGGCGAATGGTAACAAGATCAGAAAAGAGTAACAAGAATTTTTCGCGACACTTCTTGCTATTATAGTACTCTTACTTTCCCTGTGTTGTTCCAGGTCCACTACGTAGAATAAACCATCTGCTTCTCTGCCAGGTAGCTCGTAAGCTCATAGCATAGGCTACATACTTCATTACCAACAAGACCACTGGTGGTAAGATGCTTTGCAGCACCAGCTTGCCTGGGTAGAAATTCCACGGCATTACCTAATCCTGATAATGACTGTCATTTTCCGGTCTGGAAGGTCGGGTTAGTCGCGCAGCTCGTAAAAGGCGAGCATAGGCTTACCGTCACTAACACCGTGACATCTGACTAGGTGGTAGAGTTTCGCAGCGACTCGCCCGGATTGGTACCATAGCCTTACCTATTTCTGCCGCCATAACGTCATGACGTGTTCCGGTTCATAGGGTAAGGTAGCCGGTAAACTTACTTTTGCTCGAGGCCTAACATCCCGACCTCAGGTTGGCAACGCACCATTACCACCTTTGGTGTCTCTAGGCGGCGTGAATTTCTTACCATCAGGAAATACGTCTGCTTGATTGCCTTCTTATATCATAAAAAAAATAACATCTGTGGTGTCTATAGGCCATGGTCGCCTCTTACCATCATGACATCGCTGATCTCAAAACATAAAAAAATCGTAACGAATATAGCGTTACGTTTCATAGACACTGGTGGTAATTCTGCTGTTTCCTATAAATTTTAAAGAAAGAAAAAATTTCGCCCCAGACAGGATTTGAACCTGTAACCTTTCGTCTCAAGCCGACGAATGCTCTAACCAATTGAGCTACTGAGGATTCAAGTCCCGTGGCGAAAGTTTTAATTCTGCTGTTTACAAACTAAACTTTTTTTAATGAATGCTATCTTTTTCGAATGAAACAAAAACAAAAGAGATGGAACGTTTTAGAAATGTCAGATTAGTTCCGAGTGATAGATTGAACGTCTGGAAAAATGACGTGTACGGTCTAATTTGACAGCACTAAAACCTTTTATCTCTTTCGGTTACTTTCGTTGAAAGAAGACAGCGATAACTTAAAATTAGTTTAGTGAGTGCGCAACAAAATTACCACCACAATAGACTCTTCACGACCTTTTGTTTTTGACTTTTCTATTTATTTGGTTATGTAGTGCATACGCACTCAGGATGCTGATTATGTAACTCAGTTGCCAACTGTAAATGGAAAAGTGTACATCAAATGACGTCATTTGTGTTTGCTATATTTATCGTATTTCTGTTGGCCACTGGAGATAGCAAATATAAAATACGTCATTTGACAGCGATTTGATGTACACTTTTCCATTATATTTGGCAACTGAGATACATAATCAGCCCCGTGATCTCTGTCAGCCTTAGGGTTCATGCCCACATCGTTTAACCGGTGGCCGTTTTTTGTAGCAGAAAAATAGAACTTACTGATTACATTAGTCCAACGCACACATCCAACATTCGATTTATTTACTAGTGTCCGATTCATCAGTCCTACGTTAAGACCGATGTTGGCGAGAACCCTAAAAGTTGGGTGGGTGACAATACTTGCAGCATTAATATCTGCTTCTGAATTCATAACAATTTATTTATGTTTAGCTTACATAAATCACATAAAAATATTAAGATATTAATTAAGTTCTTCAATTAACAATGTCCGGTTCCTACATTCAAGAAACGAGTCGTTTTGATTACGGATGGCAGTTGTTTGTACCAAATTAAATTTCTAACGGCTGCTCGTTTTTGGTCGATAACTCTGAACATTTTTTTTAAAAAAGAGTAACGCTTTGATAGTTTTTGAGTGAACTATGAATAGTTAAACTTTTGCATTATGCTTCATTGATTATAGAAACCGGACATAAGAAGCTTTCAAATCCAAAAAAGTTTAGGATATTCCGAATGTCTTTTTTGTTGTAACATGTAACGTACTGAACCTAATTTTGACTGTTTTTCATATAAAATAGACACACTGTTTGAAATAACACGTATTTTCTACAATACACAATATATGATTTTTAAAAAAGTTTGTTTAGAATAGAATTTCACCAACTTCCAGTCATAATTAAAATAATATTTTATTAAAAGAAGTTTAATTTAAACTGTAAACTACTGTTTATTCGCGACTTTGTCAGCGTTCGCCATTATAGTCCTGTGGAATTGATTTTATAAAAATAAAGCAGTCGATGTTTGAATTTAGATCTTTGGCTATATGCTCGTCAAATTAAATCAAAATTAGTTCACTGGTTTAGCCGTGAAAGCGTAACAGACATAAAGCCTTTTATAATATTAATATAAAACCCACCTCTCCACCACTGTGGTCTAGCAGTTCAGTTGTCGGACTTAACTGTATGAAGTTCCGGGTTCGATTCCGGAGTCGGCCAACAAAAAGGAAATTGGGTTTTTCCAATTTTTTGATAAAAAAAAGGTGGTTGGGATTGGATATATGCCCGGTTTGCGATATGCTGGCCAACTTTCTCACTGTGGGAGCTAGTATTTTCGACTAGTCGTGGACTGGTTGTGCCTCTACCTACCTCTTCGGGGATAAGGGCGTACAAGCACTAATATTAATACGAATATTTTATCTCAAATGTACAAATGGGAGCGGAGATATCTTCAATTGAACGAAGCCAGTAATGGCTCCTTGGCGCGCGGACTATGCCACGAGTAATGGAGTCTATTCTTCTTTACAACTTTTAAGCGTACTTAAGTTATTGCTATCTATAAATTTAATAAAATGACTTGATATTTTCCATCGCTAGCGCTTGGTAAAACTTTCAAATATTTGTATTTTTTAAATGAAACTTGTTCTGTTTTACGTATTAGTTATATTTTTTTATTTCATAACTAGCCCACAAATTTCGGGAGGTTAGTATAAGTATTACTTCATATAAAAATATAAAGATTAAGAGGGAAAAATAAAATGTGTGTGTATGTGTATGTGTGTGTTTGTGACATAACGTGACGTAACTTTTGAACGGTTCCGAATCGTATTTTTGTTTGGAAGTTGAAATGATGGATATGGTAATGTACCTAACATTACACATAGATTTTTTGGAGATTAGTATACAAAAATTCAATTTTAGAGTTATTTATATCATAGGTATGTGTAAAGTAAGTATAATACCATCAACTTATTCATTCATTACATCATTACACTGACATTTTCTGAAATGTGAGCACGGAAGATGTGACTTCCAATATTATACTTCTATTATAATTTTTTATCATTATTTTTATCTTCTCATTTTATCAATTTTGAAATAAAAAAGTATGAACATAAGAAATAGAGTCCCAAAGACGGTGGTCTTACAACCAAACCGTCAGTGGTCAGGGTGACGGACTGAGGAATCTCCACACAATGCCTGCCATCTGAAAAATAGTTGCCTTCTGAATCCGGCTCTTAACCCAGGGTTGCAGAGTGAGTCTCTTAAGGTGTTGGTCTAGACTCTAGACTCTTCACTATAAGACCGTTTACTGCCACGACTATCGGGACAATCATTGTTAAGTTAACATCCCACATGTCAGTTCACTCGTGAGCCAAGTCTGTGTTTTTATTATTATTACGAGTATCATCGTTACTTGCTAGGTAAATTTTTGAATTAGAATCACTAACCAATACACTAGCGACGCTCTCTACTGCACTAATAAGTTGGTCACAATGTATCTACCGCATATTGTACAAAATAGATAATACACTAACTGTAGATTTAGCCTTTTGCCTGCCAATCCCGTAATTACAAATCTTATTGTACCGGTGTACCGGGAAAAACAGGTTAACCTAACTTTTGGATACCTTACTCGTACGGGAGCTAGCAACATCGAAGCATAATTGGCGTACATTAAAGAACATTGCAGCAAACTAAAACTAACGGCCTTTTTAAAGTCATTTAAAAAAATAAGTGTTGTTACAAACACATCTATATGGTTTCAGCAAACTAAGAACCCTTACACTTTCTAAATCGTTTAAAAATAAAAGCAACTCTAACAAGTCACTATGATTCAAGCAAACTAAGAACCCCGTAATTTTGAAGTGACTTAAAAATAATAGCATATATAAAAAAAAACAGTTCAATATGATTCCAGCAAAACAGGAACCCAATTCCTTATAAAGTTTAGAAATAGTAGCAGCTATAAAATCACGTCACTATGATTTTAGCAAACTAAGAACCCCATTCTTTGTGAAGTTTAAAAATAAAATCAACTATAAAAAATCCAGTAAAAGCAAAAACACCATCTTTGTAAAATCAAAAAATAATAACAGCTATAAAAACACGTGACTGTGATTTCAGCAAACTAAGAACCCCATCCTTGTTGAAGCGTTTAAAAATAGTAGCAGCTATAATAAACACGTCACTATGATTCTAGCAAACTATGAAACCCGTAGTTTTTGAAACGTTTAGAAATAATAGCAGCTATAATAAACCTTGCCCTGTGGAAGTTTAAAGATAATATCAGCTTTAAAAAACACGTGACTGTGATTTCAGCAAACTAAGAACCCCATCCTTGTTGAAGCGTTTAAAAATAATAGCAACTCTAAAAAACACGTCACTATGTTTCATAACAGCTGTTATCAATGTATTCATGTCAACCTTTCAACTTAGCGTGAAGTTCCTCAATAACAATATGAAGCAACTCAAAACTAATCTGAATATGGAAATATCTACAGGTAATATTGTGCAGCGGTTATTATCTCAGTATGTCTTGAGAATAAGCTTTTAGTTATATAAGTAATACTAAAGACAATATAAATAATAGACCTACAATGTCCTATGTCATTGTGTAATTCAATAAATAACTCCTTTCTAAGACAACAGATGTCACTATGGGTTTCAAATTTTCTTATAACGACGGTTTTTACAAATTATACGTCTGATCTGAACCTTACATTCGTGTAATAGCAATGTAAATTTATTAGATGGCGGTGTTCCCTTGATGATGATTCCTTGATGATGATGAAATTTATCTCAGGACCTTGTGTAGCCAACGTCAACGCCATATCTGATTAATTTGTTATTAACTAGCAGTAAGC
>NJDC01000251.1:0-27983 GCA_002245475.1 Calephelis virginiensis | reverse complement strand
CGCAGGCTGGTGACGTCATGTCTCGTATTAGGAACGACATAGCGTGACAACGAGTGATGCATTTTTGCAGACTGTTTTAAATGTATGTTCATAAAAGTATATATTACAATTTGGAAATAATATTTAAAATGGAATTGGCATTTAAGCCTTTAGCGCCTTATATTCAAATTTTTCCCTTCCTTTCAAATGACCCTGTATAAGTACCTATATCGAATAAACAAAATTTGAATTTGAATAACTCTTATATATTTGCTACTTCGTCAGAGTTATTCAAATCTGAATAACTCTAACGAAGTAGCAATAATCAGAAGTAACTAAATAATTAAGAGGATGTAAACTACGGTAAATAAAAAAAGACAGTACCTAGGGATTAAAAAGCATGGATTATATTACTGAGGGATAAAAAAGCACGGATTATGACATACATGGATTATTTAATTTTACTGTTCGACAATGAACGATTGAATCTTAGTAAGCTTCTAAATTCAATTTATTTTTTGAATGTTCAAATATGAATCTTTTCATAAAATATTATTGAAAACATTTTTGTTTTAAATTTATTTTAGATTTTTTCGTCGAATCCTGAATAATAATACACAGATAGATTTAGTTAACACTATTCATTGTTGGCTGTTAATACAACTTCATTGTTTATTCTGTCACATTTTCATAAAATTTTAGTATCGCCTCTGTGGTCTAGCGGTTCATGTGTTGGACTTGACTGAATGAGGTCCCGGGTTTGATTCCCGGGCCGGGTAACAAAAAGAAAGATTGTTTTTTTCTAAATTCTAACCAAAAAAATGTTGCTCGTGATTGGGCATACGAGCCCGGTTGACGATTGTCTTGCCACCTATCATATTGTGGGACTTAGTGTTTTCGGCTAGTCTTTAAAAATGCGAAAGTTTGTATGTTTGTTTATTACTCCTGCACGCAAAAAATACTGAACCGAATTTCATGAAATTTGGCACATACATACTTGTATACTACCGTAACTTGGATTAACACATAGGATAGTTTTGTTCCCGTGAGACAAATAACCACGCGGGCAACACCGCGAGCAACAGCTGGTGTATTTATATTTCCCTCTAATTTGGCTTTAATTTCCATACCTTATTTTTATAATTCAAATATTTGCATTCCATTATCGAATTTGCTTTTTATCCGAGTACAATACTAATTTCTGGCAAATTTCATTCCAAGTTTTCAGTTCGTACGGAAAAAATTAAAATGTTGTGCTTCTCAGGTTTCTGGTGATCGAACATCCGTCTTCTTGTTCTCAGCTACCCATTCATTTTCAACCAAATCGATTTAGCCGTTCTTGAGTTATGTATAGTGTTACTAACACAACTTTCTTATAGATGTATATTTCTGCACCCCAACAGTCATCTAGACTTTGCCTGCTAGCTGGCTTATGGAGAATGCTGTGTGGTAGTAAGCGTCCATTGTACACTATCTTATTAATGTTACAAATGAGAAAGTTTGTATGTTTGCTTATTACTCCTTCTCTCAAAAACTGCTAAACTGAGTTTCATGAAATTTGGCACACTCATACTTGTAACTTGGACTAACACGTAGTATAGTTTTTATCCCGAAAATTGTTCCTTTGGGACCACTAATCACGTGAACAACGCCGCGGTCAACAGCTAGTTTGTGCATAAAAGTAGTTTTTGAATGCTTTAATTCGTCTTATTATGTATAAACACGTCTTAGTCAACTATCTGACCGGGTTCCTTTTTATCAAACTTTATAAGACTGATGGCTTGATGCCTAAAAGCTCGTTAGCTTTTCAAGCTCTTATTAATCATGCTTTTAAAAAACGGAGCTTTAAACTTACAACTTATGAGAACATTTTATAACAGTTGTAAGACACATTTATAAAATAATCTCACAGAAATAATGAAAGAAAAAGGGAATGTGGAGTAATCCAGGCAGGTTTGTCAGGTTCGTGGGACTTGGCACTCTATACTCTCTGCCCACAACGTACTAGGTACTTGGCGTGAAGAAAATATGTATGTGTATGAAGGAATAGTAAATTGTATGAAAATATATTTCAACTGACCGTTTATCAAATAACATCAAAAAATTTTTTTTCTCCGAAGCATTTTTTTACTGATCTCTGTTACCTCGTGATAAAATTAGCCCTACTATGGAAATTTTACAAATTATCATTGCTATGATGTTCTATGATTACCACGTTGCACTTTGTTAATCCTCTTTTTAAAAGATAGCTAAAGATTCCTAAACTCAGTAATGCAACTTTCACTAGGTGATAGAGTTTTGCAGTAACTCGCCCGGATAGGTACAACCGCCTAACCTATGTCAGTGCTTGCCGTTGACGTGTTCCGGTTCGGAGGATAAGGTAGCCGGTAAACTTACTTTTTCTCGAGGCCATATAACATTTTATTCAATATTTCTCGATAACATCTTAGCCCCAGTTTGGCAACGCACCATTACCACCTATGGTGTCTCTAGGCAGCGTAAATTTCTTACTTTCAAGAAATCCGCCTATTTTTTGCCTTTCAATATCATAAAAAATGCAAATTTTATCTACCTTGACTACATCAATGATAATGAATGCCTCATCATTAAACATAACTAAAAAAACCACTAATCGGACCATGATGAAATCAATATGGGACCACCTCAGAATCATGACCTACCATTCCAAAATAAAGACCATCAAAATCGATTCCTTAGTAGCCGCGTAACAAACATACAGTCAAATCAATAACCTGTATTTGGAGTCAGTTAAAAAGCTATTAACATTACGTCATACGCCAACGAAAACAAGTGAAATACAATTGAAATAAACACAAGCACTTGACCCTTTCAACATACCCTGCAAGAGACAGAAATATTTTTAATCAACTCCAAAAAAATAAGGTTCTCAATTCGACTGCATTTTATCATTCAATATTCGTATGTATTTAGTTTATAATTATGTAAAACGTCAAATCCGAAAATATTTGGTCCAATTTTTACACCGTTTGTTCTGTTAGAGAAGTATATTGCGGTCTAGCGGTCTACAAAATGTTGGTCTACAAAATGGGATTGGATTTTTTTTTATGACGATGGAAGGCAAACAAGCAGACGTATTTCCTGATCGTAAGAAATTCACGCCACCTAGAGACACCAAAGGCGGTAATATTGCGTTGCCAACCTGAGGCCGGGGTATTAGGCCTCGAGCAAAAGTAAGTCGACCGGCTACCTTACCCTCCAAACCGGAATACGTCATGACGTTATGGCGACATGAATTGGTAAGGCGGTGGTACCAATCCGGGTGAGTCGCTGAGAAACTCTACCACCTAGTCAGATGTCACGGTGTTATTGACAGTAAGTCTATGCTCGCTACGCCATTTACGAGCTGCCTGGCAGGAAGGCAGATGGTCTATTCTGCAAAGGAGCCCGGACCAACACAGGGGAAATTACTCGGTATAGGATATGTACCCAGTTGAATATAGGCTTGCCACCTACCATTGTAGGACTTTGTGTCTTTGGCTGGTCGAGGGTGCCCTGGTTGTGTCTCTACCCCCTTCCAGGAGTTAGGCGTATAAATCCTTTTTTAAGCATAATGTACTTCTATTACACTACTTTTACTTTTTTTTATTATAAAGTCTCTTTAATTTCATAAGCACCATTACAAATAATATTAATTAATAATAATTGTAATATTAACTGACACCTAAATATTAGTTACGAGTAGGAGAATATCTTCCATAAGATACCATACGATTGTCTGAGGTCGCTCCGAATCGATAAGACCGCTTTTGTATACGTACATCGAGTTAATGTAGTGTGATAGTAGATACCTATTTTCAACAAACATTCATTCATTCATTTATTCGTTCATTCATACAATTAATTGTTTGATATTCTCCTTCATGTAATATCGATCAAATTTAGATTTGACCTCTTCTTAGGTCAAGGAGTTAGCGTACACGTCTAATTTCACAAACCTAAAGCGAGACTCGGGTTCGATTCCCGACGGGGAAGTTATTTCTGGATCTGGGTCTTTATTAGATTTATTTTGGTACATATTTAAGTATTTCTATGTGTTAGCATCATTGACATTAGATTTCATTTGTGTAATTTCTCCAAAAAAAATATCTTGGGAATGGAAAATACTCGTATTTGGACTGCAGTCTTCTGAAGTGCGTTACATTAGCGTATAAGGTTGGTTTGGTGGTTGCGAAGTTGGTGTCAAAAGTCTCCGAAACCGGAGTGTTTGTATGAAAAGGGTGATGAACGTGAAGGAAGCTAGACAGGTTTGTTAGGATCGTGAGGTTTGCCACTCGATACTCTCTGCCTTCTCCGTAAGTATCTATTTTTGCCGCCATAACGTCAGCGCTTGCTGTTGACATGTTCTGGTTGCAAGGACAAGGTAGCCGTTCAACTTACTTTAGCTCCAGGCCTAATATGCAGTCTTCAGGTAGGCAACGCACCTTTAAGCCTTTGGTGTTTCCAGGTGGCGTGATTTTCTTACCATCAGGAAATCTGACTGCTTAATTGCCTTTCGATATTATAAAAAAAAATGTTTGTTACTCGATTACAAGGCCACTAGCCAACTGTTTTCTTAGTTCTCTTTTAGAAAGATAGGTCATGACTCCGAGGTAGTTCCATATTAATTTCATTATGATGCGACTACTAGTTTTCGGGTTATACGATGAGGTCGTCGTTGCTTGTTTCAACTTTCTAATGTTCCAACTTCCAACCTTAATATATATTAACCTAAATATATATATTTCTTGTATTCGTGTGTTTGTCACTGAACTTTTTTTGTGCGTGTTTTCGAGGAAAGGGAATTCGAAAATGGTTTATATTCACAATTCAGTCCACTAGAAAATGTTTTTTAATTATTTTTTTATTTGTAAGTAGTCGTACTGCTCTTCCTATCCCGTAAGGGACTTGGCGTGAAGCTATGTATGTAAGTAGTCGTTAATTTTGGAATGTTTTACATTGAATCCAGCAGACTGCGCCACTATCAGAGCATCAAATATTATGTAGTAGCTGTTAATATCAAGCAATACGAAGTGTGCTGGGTCGGTTTAATATAAAAAAAAGTAAAAATTACTCATCAGTAAAAAAACAAAGTCAGTAATAAGGAAAAGCCGTAAATGGCGTAAGAACATAACTCAGCACAAAGTAACGGGCAAGGATGGGTTTATGGTTTGACCGCCTGTGAGCAACGGGTACTCTTACTACCCTCCCATAAATCTCTCATTATGCAAAACTAAAACTTATACGGGCACCATAATTCATGTTATAAACGTAGCAAATTGTGTTTAAGGTAAAAACACTTTTAGAGCGTACTTTGGAATTTTTTTTTAACTCATTAACATAAATAATGTTATTAAAACACAAAAATGTGTTTGTGCACAATATAATCCACAATATTTCATTTTAATAATTTATAACAGTTTAATTTTAATACTACTTAAGTATTTATTTTGGATAGTTTATAAATATATTGCATATTAATTATTAAACAGCTAAATAGAATAAATAGCTAAATAGAATAAACAGCTAAATAGCTTAAGAATTTTGACGTTTCAAAAATGTATACAATTTAAAAACTAAATTTGAATAAAAATGCATTCGTTCATTCATTCATTCTTTGTGTTTTTACGTCGCAAGGGAGAGATGTTAGGGAATATTTTTTGTGTGTAGCGACATAGGCTACTTTTTATCCTGAAATCTAAACAGCTTCTCGCAGAAGATGCAAATAACTTTAATTTGTAATTGAAAATATTTATTATCTTCTCTGCGGTCTAGTGGTCTTAAGTGTTGGACTTGACTTCAGGAGGTCCCGGGTTCGATTCCCGCGTCGGACAACAAAGAGAAAATGTGGTTTTCCCAATTTTCTAATAACAAAAATGTTGCTCGGTATCGGATGTGTGCCCGATTGGCGATAGGCTTGCCACCTATCACATTGTGTGACTTAGTGTCTTCGGCTAGTCGTGGGTGCCCTGGTTGTGCCTCTGCCAACCCTTCGGGGATATGGGCGTGAAGATACTTTTTTTAATGTTTACACTCATATCCCCGGAAAGGTACAAACAGGTAACCCAAGATAAGTCGAAGGAACTACTTCCACAGTTTAATAGGCAGGAAACCAACGCCAACTGGGCTTATCGCCATTTATAAGATCCCGAGTAAATGTTGTTTTAAAATAAAAATTATAAAACACTAACCCGATCGAAATCGAACCTAAGAATTCATGTAGGTCGTTAAATCCAATCACAGGCGATAACTTTAATATGCAGGCATAGCCATGAGCAGAATTTAGTTCCTCTATAAACTTTGAAGACAATCCAAATAGCTCGTCTTTTGTAGAACTTAAAATTAGACTTAAGTTATGATTGCTTTGTATACCTACTGTAAACAATAAATAAAACTTCTCAAATAAGCTGAATGATTAATACGATTAATTCTAAAGGACGAAAGATAAATAAGATAAATTTTAAACGATTAAGATGATAAATTAAGGTTAAGTTGACAAAGAGTTGCTCACTTATAGGAACTTTTCGGGTGCAGCTTCAGGGCATATTTGACAAGCCCCGTCCGCGTTGGCTCTTCAGATATTATAAGATTTAATTTATCCATAAAACTGTAGTCATATATTAACACATATCTCATCTATACCTATAACAATCATAATGTTAATACGTGAAGCTAAAACTTTAGACCCCTTTTACGAAAATTGCGCGGACAGAGGGGTAGAAAATTTGGCACACTTATAGTTTATGTTTAGTAGAAGTGCAGAACGCTTATATTTTTAATAATAATGCTTATAAAGTGCATTAAATAAAAAAAAATAAAACATTACACGTACTACCATGCATTGGACACATACAAATATATCGATAAAGATAAAAGATCGCAGATGGCGCAAAAACTATTTTCATAATATTTGGAAACAACGAAGTTGGTCTTAATAAATAAAGATGGTGTTATTATCAAAACAATGATTCACAATGAAATCTTATTAATGTTTGAACATTCACTTTTAATTAATTATATTGAATAACATTGAAATTTATTATGGTCAAATTTCGACCACTAGTAAAACTAATAAATAATTTGTATTACTAATGTAAAATCTAAAACAAGGATTAATCAAACTTTTGTCTTTATTTTTAAGTTATTTTTATTTCTCAAAATATGTTCACTCGAGGACTTGCATCGTTCAACTGAGCTTTTGGTTTTCGAATTGCAAAAAACTAATATATATGAAAATCTTTTTTTGAGGTTTCAAATCGAGATTTCGTAAATGGATTTCGCATGTATCTGCCTTAACTTATGTACTAATTCAAAGTTAAAAATAAAAGTATCTTCACGCCCATATCCCCAAAGAGGTAGGCAGAGGCACAACCAGGGTACCCACGACTAGCCGAAGATACTAAGTAATATGTAACGTAAGTAAGTAATGTGATAGGTGGCAAGCCTATCGCCAACCGGGCACATATCCTACACCGAGCAACATATTTTTTTATTAGAAAATTGAAAAAACCCAATTTTCTTTTGTTGCCCGACCCGGGATTCGACCCCGATCCTCATGCAGTCAAGTCCAACAACTGAACCGCTAGATCACAGAGTCGATTAAAAATAATAGAAAGAAAAGTATATTAACTTAGGTCTAAAAATATTGTGCCAAAATACACCAAGTCTGCAAGAATGCTCGTGCCTTTCTACTATTTTGTCTCCTGGACTGATAACTAATCTCAAGCGCTTTGTTATCTATAGCACTATCTTTTATTGATGGCATGTCATAAAAAAAATGTTATACATATATGTACTAATATTATAGATGCGAAGGTGTGTTTGTTTGTTAGTCCTTTCATGTTAAAACGGAGTGATGGTTTCGTACAATTTTGTCTATAATAGTGAGGACTCAGGAGATTAGGGAGTGACATAGGCAACTTTTTGTCTATATTTATGTCTACCTGAAAACGATGTAATGCGGGCATAGTCGCAGGTATTGTCTAGTTTAACTAACGTAAAAAAATAATTTGCTCTTTATTAGTGATTAGCAGTTTCACGCAGCTTCGCCTGCGTAACTTGGCTTCTACTGCATCGATTTTGATGAGACAAAGCCTATGCCACTCAGGGATAATGTAGCATTCTAAAGGTGAAAGAATTTTTGAAATCGGTCCAGTAGTTTCGAAGCCTATTTATTTCAAACAACCAAAAATCAAACCTTTCCTCTTTAAAATATTAGTATAGAAATATAAAAACAATCTCAAACAATTAAAATTTTACCCCCAACAAAACAAATCTGTAATATACTAAGAACTACCTTGATTACCTCAGATTTCAGACAAAAAACGCATTGAAATAGGTCTATACGTTCAGAAGCTATGATACCACAGACTGAAATTCATATACACACACTCACTTACATGTTTGCCTATATTTTGAATATTTAGGCAAATAGTACACATCGAACAGCTACAAGAAAAGCAATGTATAGAGCCACCGTAATAATATATATAAATATTGTGTATGTCGATGATTTGGTAAAAAAATTGAAATAGGTTTTTTAGTCTATGCATTAAAATTATTTGGTTATTGGATAATTCACACAAGTTTATCTCGCACGAAATGTGCGAATCGACCATTTTAGTATATTTTTATAGGCGATTCGCACGAAATGAATTTATTGGTGTGCGAATCAACAACTCTTAAAATATTTAGCAGGCTATTGGCACACACCACATGTTTTGTGTGATACCGTGTCAATAAAAAAAACCGTTTCAATAAAGTGCACTATAGCACATAAGTTTTTAGGCTTACATATTTTTGTTAATACGAGTATGAATAAAACACGAATTCATCTAAAATATCTTAAATTTGACAAAAAATCTAAACGTAGAAGCATTAAAACCTATACTTTTTTTTAAATAAATTATGTAATTCATCCATAACATGATTATCTTTAAAATTTTGTAAAATTGGTCGATTCGCACATTTCGTACGTTTTAAATTCGTATAAATCATCCAATAAATAATCATTTTATTAGATATCTACTCTTATAAAATAACATTTAATGACTGACTGATTCATCATCGCCGAGCAAAAACTGTAAGAGACACAGCCATGAAATTTGGTGAGTAGGGTCGTTTTATTAAGTAGACACGTACCAACTACTAAGAAAGAAATTTCGGGAATTCTACCACTAAGGGGGTGAAATAGTTCAAAGTTTGTATGGAAGACCGGCATTTTTTAAGTTAAAAACATGAAACTTTATTTTTTGGCTACTTATTAAAATACGTACATATGTACTTATAGATACGTATTTAGGCGTTCCTGTAAATTCTACCCCTAAGGGGGTGAAATAGGAGTTGAAAGTTTCTTTGATAGTCCTTATTAATGGGCTACAATCAGTAAATATATGAACTGCAACGCGAGCAAAGCGGCAGGTAACAGCTAGTTTAATAAATATTTGTAGTGACCAGTTTAATCAAAACTTCCAAACAATTCAAATTTATTCTAAGCTGATTAAGTATTCTAATTTGTTTAATAAGTTTGTTGAGATATTGTAACCAATTTCCGGAATCGTTTAAGTTTTGGGGACGACTTATGATGTCATTTAATATAAGCCTTTATAACCGTTTCCTCTTTGACATTTGAAAATGATGGTCCGGGTCCACTGAGTAGAAAAGACTCTCTGCCAGACTTTTAAGAGGCGAGCACTGGTTAAAGTAAGGTCAAAATTAACAAGACAACTGGTGGTATACTGCTGTGTAGAAAATTGTCCGTGTTGGTACGGGCTCCTTTGCAGAAAAGACCATCTGCCTTCCTGCCAGGCAGCTCGTAAAAGGCGAGCATAGGCTTACCGTCACTAACACCGTCACATCTGACTAGGTGGTAGAGTTTCGCAACGACTCACCCGGATTGGTACCACCGCCTTACCTATTCCTGCCGCCATAACGTCATGACGTGTTCCGGTTTGGAGGGTAAGGTAGCCGGTAAACTTACTTTTGCTCGAGGCCTAACAATCCGGCCTCAAGTTGGCAACGCACCATTACTACCTTTGGTGTCTCTAGGCGGCGAGAATCACTTACCATCAGGAAATCCGTCTGCTTGTTTGCCTTTCAATATCATAAAAAAATATTTGCGTATGGAAAAATAGTTGAAAGGAGCATGCAAGGGATGTCCGATGAAACATTGTAGGAGGCTAAAGGCGGTTTTAGGTCTGGAAGAGGATGTACGGATCAAGTGTTTTTGCTTCGCAACATTATAGAGAAGCATCTGGCCGTGGGTCAGGGGGTTTTCTGCAGTTTTGTGGATCTCGAAAAAGCGTTTGACAGTGTTGTACGTAAGGAACTTAGGGGACATTTTGCCAGATTATGGGATAGTCGGGTCCCTGCTGCGTGCTGTGCAGTCAATGTATTTAGACTGTAAAGCATGTGTGCGGGTGGATGGCAACTTATCGCCTTGGTTTGATGTCAATATTGGCGTCAAGCAGGGCTATGTGTTGATGGCAAGATTGTTTATTTTTTATTTGGACAAATGTCTTCAAAGGTTAAGATAATTGAATGTGGGGATGCGTATGGGTGACCTACTTTTGGGCTCTACACCATCTGAGCTGCAAACACTGGTCACAGTTATGGAAGGTAATTGTAAAGAAAGGGGCTTACATTTGAATGCAATGAAAACCAAATAATGGTGTTTGAAAGAGCCAGAACGGATGTAAGAGTTTTGGTTGATGATGTAGTGCTGGAACAAGTGAATGAAATTGTATATCTTGGTTGTGCTTTTAGCAGGGATGGAAGGTACACCGCGGATGTAGAGAGGAGAGTGAGTGCAGGGAATAGTGTGAATGGAGCGTTGGGTAAGCTATTCTAAAGTGAGGTTTTGAGTCAAAAAGCTATACTCGCTTTGCATAATTCTGTGATTATTTCAACGTTATTGTATGGAAGCGAGAGTTGAGTATGTCAGAAAGAGCATGAAAGTAGGATAAATGCGGTCGAAATGAGAGCGCTACGGAAACTTTGTCGTGTAACGCTCGCTGACCGCATTTGTAACAATGAGATCCGAGAAAGAGTGGGATCGAAAGAAAGTGTTTGTGGTAAAATGCGAAATTGCATGCTCCGCTGGTTCAGTCATGTGGAACGAATGACAGATGTAAGATTGACAAAGCTCATATACAATGCAAATGTGGATGGATATAGGTACCCGGGGAACCCAAGGATGACATTCAACGATCAAATCACTCGGATATTATTTGAGGGTGGTGTCAAGAGGCTCCGAAACCCGCGTGTTTCTATGAAAAGGGTAATGAATGTGAAGGAAGCTAGACGGGTTAGTCAGGATCGTGAGGTCTGGCACTCGATACTCTCTGCCTACCCCGTAAGGGACTTTGCGTGAAGATATGCACCAAATGTAATTTAGTATCAAAATTATACTGTGATCAGATATATAGCTAGTATCTACTTTACCAAACGTTGCTGTTAGTTATCTCTATTCTCTGTCAGTGTTAATAGCTTTAGCATATAATCTACTTCATCTATGATATAAAGTATAAGCAGTAGTTAGTGATAAACAACGAGGGCAGCTAAAAAAAAAATAATGGAAAACACTTTAATGTTGTTGTATACCTACTAAAAAACACGTATTCAATCATATTTATTTATATAAATTTAGCTACGAGTACGTAGAATTGATGAAGTGGCTTTTTCTTCTATTCTTATGAGGGAAAATTTTCGAAAGCATTGGAAACACAGCAAAAAATTTGTCTAATTCGCTACTCTTACAGGAGTGTTGGGTAAAAAATGTGACCAATTCTCTTTACTTTTTAACCGACTTTGAAAAAGGAAGGTTATATGTGATTTTTAGGTATGTTAATAGATTTCTCCGTCATTTCTGAATCTATTTTATAATGATTTTTTATTTAAAATTTTCCGAGTTGTCCCTTTTCCACCAAGTCTGGATTTGATTGAATTTGATGAAAGTCGAAGAAACTACTTTTTTATACCTAAATGACTTACTTATTGAATTTGAAATCGGTATTTTGCAGTTTCGTAGCGATCAAATTATCTGCCATACAATAATTATCTATATATTAATACGTGATGCCAAAACTTTGGACCCATTTTTACAAAATCCGCGGACGCAGGAGCATAAAATTTGGCACACTTACAGTTTATGTGTAGGAGAAGTGCACAACGCTAATATTTTTCAATAATAATGCTTATAAAGTACATTAAATTAAAAAAATAAAACATTAACCACACTACCATGCATTTGACACACACAAACAAATATATTGATGATAACGATAAAAGATCACAGATGGCGCACTAAAAAGTTTGAAAACAAAGTAGCTAGTCTTGAGAAATGAAGATGGCGTTCTTATCAACAAGATATTAAAATTCATTACGGTCGAATTTCGACCAACGGGCGACCACTAGTGGCAATAAAAAGGTGCCAAGTCTATTTTAGAATCATTATAGTCGGAAAATATTTTACCAATCTTCAGTCTAACCTTTGTGCCGACTAAAATCTGAATACCAATAGGCTGAATCAAATCAAACGAACCCATAACCGAGGAGCATTCATTATGTAACTTAATTGTTCGACTCCTTTTGACTAACAATCAGGCAGGATGAATGGCGGTCATAACTTTTAATTTTAATAAGAAGCTACACATTTAGAAACTAAAGTGTAAAATGTAGAGTGTGTAAAGTGCCTCTGTGGTCTAGCAATTCAGGTGTTGGACTTGACTGCATGAGATCCCGGGTTTGAATCCCGGGTCGGGTAACAAAAGGAAAATGTGGTTTTTCCAATTTTCTATTAAAACCAATGTTGCTCGGGATTGGATATGTGCCATGTGTGTTGGCGATAGGCTTGCCCCATAACGTTATGGAACATAGTGTCTTCGGCTAGTTGTGGGTGCCCTAGTTCTGCCTCTGCCTACCTCTTCGGAGTTATGGGCGTGAAGATACTTAAAGTGTTAGGGAAAGATCGTAGTGGTACGAAATAATTAAAGCACATCCTAAGAACTGTCTTTTATAACTATTATTAAGTACAGTAAAACTGAAAAAAAAAACAACTAAAACTATTTTATTATAGGGGTTCTTGACAGTTATAATCATGCCTTTTAACAAAACTGACTCGGAGCAAAATTTATTTCCATCTTCTGATTACATTAAATTTGGATTCATTCTGCGGTCCAGAGGGATACAAACCTATGTTTTGAAAACCAAAAATTTGACCGCCTAATTGGTCGAACGGCTAGCGTACACGCCTAACTACGTGGCCACCGCGAGGCTCGGGTTCGATTTCTGACGGCGCAGGCATTTATGTGATGAACATTTAGATGTCTGTATTTTCAGGTCTAGGTGTTTATTAAATTTATCCTGGTATCTAAGTATTTAGTATCTTCACGCCCATATCCCCGAAGAGGTAGGCAGAGGCACAACAAGGGCACCCACGACTAGCCGAAGATACTAAGTCCCACAATGTGATAGGTGGCAAGCCTATCGCCAACCGGGCACATACATATCCTATCCCGAGCAACATTTTTTTTATTAGAAAATTGGAAAAACCCAATTTTATTTTTGTTGCCCGACTAACACCCATAACACATCATATACTTTGCTAATTTTGGAGTTAGATTCAATTCGTGTAATTTGTCGAGGGATATTTATTATTTATTTTTTTACAACCCGTGTTTATAACCGTCTGGAAGGTCCTTAAGGATCCACGCGATTTTATTTCTCATTTTTTAAAAGATAGCAAATAATTCTGAAATTATGGGATCATTTCAGAATTATATTTGTTTATGAAATGATGGGATCATTTCATATATTTTATCAACATCTTCCTAGAAGTGTTTGAGGCCTCATCAACTCAAAAACCCCTGGTAAAATTAAAACATTACTACTTTGAAATCATGACATAGCTTTTTAAATAAGAAATATCAAAATCTATTGACATCATCCATCATCAAACAAACATCCATCCAGATATAAAAAAAAACAAGTCGAAATAAGAACTTCCTTTTTGGAGTCGGTTACAAACTTATTCTTTACGCCTCGACCTATTATTTGAAAAAATGATAAGGTATTTAACGAATTCAATTTTTTTCTTTTTTAGACAGATTACCCCCTGATGGTCCGGGTCTACTGGGTAGAATAGACCATCTGCCCTGCTGGCAAGCAGGTCATGTAAGCAAGCAAGCAAGCATAGGTTATTAACCATCACTAACAAGAGCACTGATGGTAAAACGCTATGCAGCAACTTGACCGGGTAGGGATCCACCGCCTTACTTATTCCTGCCGCCATAATGACTATCATGTTCCTGTTTGGTGGGACTGTAGACTTGTACAATAGGCCTTACATCCCGGCTCCAGGACAGTAACGCACCTATCACATGTATAGGATATATAGTTCCCAGTGTTGGTCCGGGCTCCTTTGTAGAATAGACCATCTGCCTTCCATGCCAGGCAGCTCATAAAAGGCGAGCATAGGCTCGCCTTCACTAACACCGTGACATCTGACTAGGTGGTAGAGTTTAGCAGTGACTCGCCCGGATTGGTACCACCGCCTTACCTATTCCTGCCGCCGTAACGTCATGAGACGTGCGCTTGTTCGCTGATCACTTGAAAAAAGTAACATATTAATTATTGTTATCGAACCAAGGTTTATCCATTACGAGTATGATTAGTTTATAATAAATATCTTAGATTTTTGTAATTAAGAAAGAAATGGTATTAGTTAAATGTATCAGCAATAGATTTTCGAAGGGTCGCAAATATGAGCAGAGCCCTTACTTATCAAGTTTACTATACTCGCTACCGTCTCTGAAAATTATTTGTATAGAAACTTTAAACAGCGCCTCTATCGGTAACTAAGAGAAACACATTCTTAGACCAAAAGAGTCATAGATTTCGACACGTAACTTACCGAACTTGATCTATACCAACTCATGGTAAAGGCTCAGATACCTTAATATATAACATTATAACAAAAGGCGAGCTTATATAAGTGAGATTACCAAATGACTCGTAAAAATGAGACAGTAATCACAATTTCAAAAGTAAAACTGCAAGAAGTAAGCCATCTAGCTAAATAAAAATTAAGTATTTTCTTCAATCTCCCTGGGATTCCATCATCAGAATCAGACTTGGTGGCAATAAGGACCACCTCGAAAATACGCGCTTATAAATAAAAAATAATTTTGAAAATCGGTTGAGAAATGACAGAGAAATCGATTATCATACATAAAAAATACAGGAGTCGACCATGTTTTTTTTATGCAAGAAGAGACAAACGAGCAAGTGAGTCACCTGATGGAAAGTGATCACAGCCGCCCACGGGCATCCGCAACACCAGGAGTATCACAAATGCGTTGCCGACCTTTAAGGAATGAGTACGCTCTCTTCTTGAAGGTCCCTAAGTCATAATTAATTCGGTTAAAAAAACTATAGACTTTGTGTACAATATGGTTGGAAATAAAGTACAAATCGTCAAAATAAATATACCTATAAATACACACGTACATGTATGTACATAAATAACATAAAAACCAGGTGTTTCATAGTTAAACTACATTTAGGTACTAAAGGTCAGGGAAAAGATAGTAGTCGATAGTCGCAGTTAAGGCGACTATTATATTAATAATAATAAAATGTCGCTAGTCTTTTAACTGATTATAGAGCATTAAAAAGATTTATAACTGGTGCCATATTAAATTCATTATATCAATAGTAAATCACAAACACACGTACATATCACATATGTATATTATTAATAATAGGACGTGGCTAGTCTTTTAACTAATTATGGAACATTCAAAACATTTATGACTGGTGCCATTGCGTGAATTTGAGATAAAAAAAATTACTCAAAATTTGTATGAACGTATACATAAATATTGACTAAATACTCTTTTATAAGCGTTACGATACGGTGTGTATGATATTTGATACTCATAACACAATGGTTAAAGAAGGATAAAAGTGTTTTTAGGGATTCTCCATAAGCTACATTATCGCCTCTATAGTCTAGCGGTCCTAGTGTTAAACTTGACTTCATGAGGTTCCGAGTTTGATTCCTGAGTCGGGCAATAAAAAGAAAATGTGGTTTTTCCAATTTTCTAATAAAAATGTTGCTCGGGATTGGATGTGTGCCCGGTTGGCGATAGGTTTGTTACCTATCACATTGTGGGACTATTGGATGTTGGACATTGTGTCATCGGCTAACCGTGGGTGCCCGGCCTGATTATACCTCTGCCTACCTCTTCGGGGATATGGACGTTAAGATACTTTTTTTAGGTTTTATGCAGATATAGCCAGCGCTATTATTTAGCATCACAGCGATGAACGAGGGCTACTACGCTTTGTAGAGCACATTTTACCGCCTCCTTTGTCGAAGGGCTAGCGTTCACGCTTAGCTACCTTAATTATTGTGAGGGCTAGTGGTTGACTCCCTACAAATATTTGTATTTTCATATGTATGTATTTAAATTTATTGAATAAAATAAGAAACTAGCTGTTCCGGTAATTATCGTTCCATCAGTTCAGTTTGTAAGGGAATAATTTTTTTTTTTATATTTTCCTCACTGTTGAACGGGATAAAATGTCCTTCTTCTAGTTCTAAGCAACCTCCCCGTTAATGTTCAGCTATTCTTGAGCTATAGTGTACCTAACACGACTTTCTTTTATGAATATAGAAAAAAAATACTGTATACAATCTATAATGTAAAAATGAAACGCCGAATGTGTCGCTAAGCACATAACTTTCGAACAAGTGGACCGATTTGTGTTGATTTTTGAAAAAACAATAGACTATGTTTTGGTCAGATATTTAACTATATACATATTCCTCCATTATAGTCCGTTGAGGGTTAACATTTAAATAAAATAGTTTGTGTTTGAATTAGGGTCTGCAATACACATTATATTTTTTCAAATAGGTCCAACAGTTTAGACTTTAGCTGTAAAAGGCATAACTAACACACTTTCATAATTTTAACATTAGTATCCATTATTGCCTATTTTATAGTAAGAAAAATGAAAATGAAAATTATTTATTTGCGGAATATGTGTGTTAAAAAGTTGTTACAAAAATATTTAAGCAAACAACATATTCTACCACATTGTGGTGTGCAAATATTTAATTAAATTTAAAGAAATTAAATATTTATATACATTTTAACATTTGAATCACAGCACTTATTTATACTTCCACGTGTTGGTCCGGGCTCCTTTGTAGAATAGACCATCTGCCTTCCTTACTAGGCAGCTCGTAAAAGGTGAGCATAGGCTCACCGGTAACACCGTGACATCTGACTAGGTGGTAGAGTTTCGCAGCGACTCGCCCGGATTGGTACCACCGCCTTACCTATTCCTACCGCCATAACGTCATGACGTGTTCCGGTTCGGAGGGTAAGGTAGCCGGTAAACTTACTTTTGCTCGAGGCCTAACATCCTGGCTTTAGGTTGGCAACGCACCATTACCACCTTTGGTGTCTCTAGGCGGCGTAAATTTCTTTACATCAGGATATCCGTCTGCTTGTTTGCCTTCCAATATCATAAAAAAAATACTTTTACTAGATATTTTATTTATTTAAGTATATGTCTGATAAGCTTCATAATTGATAACAAATCATTTTAAAGGTAGATTAATTTTAATCCTATCTACCGTACACTACCACCGTTTCCAATCCTTTGCCTCTTTGCTAATTATGATTTTTGAAAATAAACTCTCTCAGAATTCCGAGAGACATTGTTTTGCATTCCTTTTCTAAATATCCTCATTATTTTTACATTTCACTAAAATCAACTGAGAAAGAGAGAAATACATTTGCTAGCAAACTAACGCTAATGTTGAGTAGTTTTTAGAAAACCCGTATTAAAATGTAAACTTGCCATTTTAATACAGGGTTTTTTTAACAAAAATCTGCAAACATTGCATATTATTATTTTTAAGTAGCCAACCTTAAACTTAAACTTTAAATTATAAAATGTAAAATTCAATGATGTACTTACTCATTTCATAGTGTTTATTACACTGAACTGTCTGACATACTCGTATATATTACGCGACAAAACTATCGAAATACAAGAAATATAGCAAATTAGTTTGAAAGATTAAAGCGACAGTAAAAGACAAAGTGACCACATTTAAATCCTGTCTGAGATATCTTTTTTTTCAAAAAAATGTTCAATGTATATATAGAATACACTAATAAAAGAAAAATGTTGTGAAATTAAATAATTGACTCCTTGAGGTCTCAGGTTTGATCACCAAGTCGGAAATAAAAAAAAAGAAATGTGCATTTTCAATTTTCCGATAAAAATAATGTTGCCCGGGATCGGATGTGTGCCGGTCGGTTGGCGATAGGCTTGCAACCTATCAAATTGTTGCACTTAGTGTCTTCGGCTAGTCGTGGGTGCCTCTGCCTACCTCTTCGGGGATATCGATATAATAGTATCTTCAAGCTCGAAGATACTTTTTCTAACTTAAGCAATTATAAATTATCTGGCAAATGTGAATATAATTAATAAAGAAAACAATTAAACATTTGTATAGATTAAGCTATCATTGCAGCTATTTTAATTACGGAATAGTAAAAATACTAAAATTGTTGTTTCTACTAATTAAAACGTAAACATTTTAGTCGATTTGTATATGCAGTTTTTGGTATGTAAATACTTTCGTAGCAAGGTTGTAGCAGTTTGCTACGAAAGTAACAAACACTGCTACTAAAGCTGCTACTCATTAATGTGTACTACGCAAAATACAGTGATTTTTTGATAGTTTATTTATACCGTTTTACCCAAAAACAAACTTTTTTTTACAATTTCCGAGTACGACTTTCAGGTTAGTCTGCTGTAGAGCAAGCTCCCAAGCAGAGCCACATTAAATGCAAATTATTTCATATTATAGTACAGTTATACGTCGGATACCAACGTTATACTTGTTGGAGATACAGCATTTAAGCATATGATTGGTTGTTGTTTATCACAATGGCTCTGCTGTAGAACATAACACATTTGTTTATTTTTCTCTTTGTATTATTAATTTTGGCATGGAGCAACAACATCAAATTATACTACTGCCTCAACTTACAGCCTTAATTACTTATTATACTTATATTCCTCGTTTAGCAAAGCATAATAAATCATAACTGCATTTATTGTACCTTAAAAACATATTACTTTCTTCAGAACACTATAACTAATATCAGAAGCTGTTACAAAGAACTTGCGGTTAAATTCAATAAGAGAACAATAATCAAACTTTGAGCTTTATATGTTTAAATATAAAATAAGAAAATAAGAGGTCAATATGCATTCCATTCCATCGTCGACGCATGGCAAAACTTTCAGATATTCATATTTTTAAATGAAGAAACACTTGTACTGTTTTACGTGTCACTTATAATTTATTAATTTATAAATAGCCTATCAATTTCACTTATAATAACATCATCAGGGTCAAAACTTAAGCTACGTCAGCTTAAGTTAATATTTGCTATAAGGTTGGCTAAATATAACAAGCACATATATAAAAGTATAAGAGCTCATTTCAAACAGAGAATCTTTTATTTCTTGGCTCGCATATTAAAGCATTCCAGTATCGAGGACAAAAATTAATATTATTTTATAGCCTATATATGCGGTGACTATATTTGAATGTTAACTCAATAATCTGAATACTATTAAATAAACTTATGCGGGTAATAAATAACAACGCGGAGCAAGAAGTTTATGCGGCGACACCTGTTACATCAAAAATATCTTTTTTTACAACTTTAAACTATAAATCATTTTTTGTAATTATAATTTATTCTCTTCAAGGAAATAGAGTAGCCAGTTAGTATGCGGTGAAATATTCATTATAAAAAGACAACAGCGCACGTGCGCGACTCTATCCCCTCGGGCTAAAGGTTAAAATGAGACTATCGTTCCCAAGCGTCCACTTGTTATTTTATAATCATTGCGTGTTCACAGATAGGACACAAAAAGCTAAACCATTTCAGATGTTAATTATAACGATAAATAGAGAACGCACCAACTTACACATGAATTCGCGGTCGCGGTTTTACATCGCGCCACAATCGCCGGCTAGAAGATCGTTACACTAAGCCGTCAGATACGACTATATGCACTGTATAAAGTCACTAAATAAAAATTTGTCAATTATGCACCCTTCACACTAAAAGTCCCGGATTTTGAGGGCGTGTACGCGTTGATATGCAACACCTACTGTTTGAAACGTGGCCCGGTGTGGAAACAGCGGTCGCACAGAGCAGCACTGATACCCGACAGCCTCCGTCGCAATGACGAAGCGGCCGGGTACGCGCGCGCGCTCTGCGACACAGCCTCCCGACTACATACGACCTTGTGCGAAATCTCCCGACAATAGGGGTGAACAAACCGCTACACTTCTCATTCTAACACAGTGACGAGGTTAAAAAGGATTTAGACTTTCTCAGAAAGCTTTACTGTTACACCATATATTACGGTGAAGGTTCTGAAAAGCCAGACACTGCTTTGGTTGTGCAGTTCCTGCCTCCTGGCTAGGTACGCGCTAAACAACAAAGGACTAGTGACGTCATAGTTCCAGTACGCTAGAGTTGCTCTATAAATGCTAAAGATGATGCGCAAACAAGGTAATTTAAAACCACGTTAGTCTAGTGAGTTTTATCTGTTTCAGTAAAAGAAAGTCTAAATAATCTCGGTTTAAATACACCTTGATGACTACCAAAGATGTTTAAAAATATTAAATGTGGAATTCCACTGCATTATATAAATTAAATCCAATTAATTCATGTAAATAAGTAGTAATAATATCAATGCAAAAAAGTCTTTGATTCTAAACTAAACCGCTGCCAAATTTGGCACGTGAAATCACAAAGTGCTGACTACTGAATTTAAATAGTCACCAGTATTGCCCACCAATATCAAAACCATAAGCTAGTTGTGTAGTACATCTGTAAGGCATCCCAGCATCACATAACCTAGTATAATATTTTTTTTTTTTGACAATTTACACTAATTGAATCTAACCCCAAAGTAAGCAAATTATATTATGCTTGTGTTATGGGTGTTAGTCAACAATACTAATACAAAGAAATACTGAAATACATACCAGAATAAATTGAATAAACAGCCAGACCCGCAAATGCAGACATCTAAATGTTCATCACACAAATGCCTGCCCCCGTCGGGAATCGAACCCGAGCCTCGCTGTAAGTCGATGTAGTTAGGCGAGTACGCTAGCCACTCGATTATCTTTAAACCTTTTTTAAAGACCTTTTCTTATCACCTCTGTGGCCTAGCTTTCCAATATGAGAGACTGCTTGAGGTCCCAGGTTCGATTCCCAGGCCGAGCAAGAAAAAGAAATTAATTTGGTTTTTTCAATTTTCAAATACAAAAATGTTGATTGGGATTGCATATGTGCCCGGTTGGCGATAGACTTGCCACCTGTCACATTGTGTGACTTAGTGTCTTCGGGTAGTCGTGGGTACCTTGGTTGTATATGGTGGTACATGACCGAGTCATTATGACTGCAGAAATAAATAAGGTGGATCCTATTAAAGAATGTTTCTGCAAATCACTCTACCAAACAGTGATCTTTTTGATTATTAGCTATATTGCAACCGAGCAAATAGCCTATTACGATCTACCAGGTAGAGAGGCAGATGGTGCTTTCTACTCCGCGGATGCGGACCAACACGGGATCTAAACAGATTTTACAATTCACTCCAATCTCAAAGTAAGTAAATTGTATGTTTATGTTATTACTGTTAGCCAACTGTAATCATTTGTAACAAATACCTGGAAAAGAAACAGGCAATACGGGAATCGAATCCGAGCATTGTGAATGGTCAGTAACGTTAGATATTATGTTAATACACTAACCTTTCGACCAACGAGACGTTATCTACTCGTAAGCATGTAAATCCTTGAAGCGAATGGGAAGATATCAAGTTAAAGTTTTGTTAGGCTGCAGACATCTGATGTTAGTAAAAGAGATCAGAATATTTCGATTTATTTTATTAGGCTATAGAACAAAAAAAGAGCTACGCACAAACTTCGCGGAGCTAAGCACATACTACGCAAAGCTAACTATATGCTACGCAAAGCAAAGTGCATGCTACGCGAAGCTAACTACATGCTACCCGTAGCAAAGCACATGCTAAGTTATATTTACTGTGTCAGTTATTGCCAGGAGAAAATCGGAAACATTACAAGGAAAATACGAAAAACAATACTTTATTTCGTCCCATACAAACTTAACGTGTGGAATGAAGTTGAGTCGAGAGGAAGAACGCCGGGCCAGTTAGTATATTATATAAATTAATATATATAGTATATATAAGTGAAACCGTCTTTTCCTTGGTCATCACATCACTTATGAACATTTTTTTGTTGTGTTAGTTATATTCAGGAGAAGGTTCGCATGCAAAATGTCAATATCATTTTGTCTGCGAAAGACATTCTAAAATTGTGATCTTATGTGCTTATATTTAGTCACCTGTACCATTTTTTTGAAATATCTTAAAAGTACAGAATTCTCTGTCCCACAGTTTTATAATATGTATATTTGGAAAAATAAACTGCCTCGACATAAGTTTTCTACTAATAAAACAGATTTCCATGAAAAACTCGTCCTTCATACAAAGTTTCAGTGATAAAACCTATGTCCCGAGGACTTTAATGTCTTTTTTGTAATACGAGGTAGAGGTAATTAATCATCGATAGCTTCGCGTCATTACTGTCATCTTCCTTGCGGAAACAAGGTAATGGAGGAATTTTCCGAGCACAATGTCGCACCGATTGCTTAAGAAATATCATTCATCCTGGATAAAGTGGGCAGGTTTTATCACAACTATATATTAGAAGCGCTAAATTTTCTTTAGGATAAAAGACAACCGTCGCCTACACACCTAAAGTATTAATGATATGTCGATCTCTTGGCCTTGTACTTAAACGAAATGATCAAGTCCATTACCTTACTTTTAATAAGAGCACGACAATAGCGAGTAGTGAAGCTATAGCAGCAGAATTGAACATGCCTGGGGTACCAATCTTAATGAGCTTCTATAAAACACCAGAAGCTAGTTGGTTATTTTTTTTTTCTTAACATTAAATCTATTCTTGCACTCTAGATACTTTAGGGTTGTAAAGTTGTATTTAATTTTGAAAATAGATAAAATTAAACATCCTTAAATACCGCCTCCGTTGTGTAGCGGTCCAGGTGTTTGACTTGATTGTATGAGTTCCCGGGTTCGATTCTCGGGTCGGGCAACAAAAAGAAAATTTGATTTTTCCAATTTTCTAATAAAAGTAAACGTTGCTCGGGATCGATGTGTGCCCGGTTGGCGATAGGCTTTCCACCTATCACATTGTGGGACTTAGTGTTTTCGGCTAGTCGTGGGTGCCCTGATTGTGTCTCTGCCTACCTATTCGGGGATATGGGCATGAAAATATTAAATATCCCTAAAAAATAACACAATTTGATTGATCCTTGCATAGCACAAACACAAACACATTTTTACACAAACACTTTCTTTGAATCCCAATCTTTCTCAGATTTCACTGTTGTAAATTCGATCAACGAACGCCACAGATTTTTAGTAAGGAAATTATTTGAAAACTTATAACTGACTGGCATTCCTACATATTCTACCACATTGTGGTGTGCAGATATTTTTATTTTTATAAAAAAAAAATTTACAAATATTTTGATGTTCAATATTTACTTATTTCCTTTTATATCAATTACAATTTAAATGATTAATCATAGACAATTTTAAAATATAAATAAATTTAACCCTATCCCGTAAACTGCGTGTTACAGTGGTATTTTATGTTTTTTTTATTATTCTCACGTGGCAAGTCTATCTCCAACCGGGCACATATTCAATCCCGGGTAACGTTAATTTTAATAAAAAATCAAAAAGACACGTTTTCTTTTTGGTGTCCGGCACAAAATTGAAACATTATGCTTTCATGTTGTACCGCTACCATCCGGACCGGAACACCACGCCGCCAAATATTATCACCATGGCGGTAAGAACTGATAAGGCGATGAATACCTCCCCATGTACATTATTTCACAGCGCTCCATCATCAGTGATCTCGTTGATAATTACCTATTTCACCTATGCTCGCCTCTAACGAGCTGCCGAGTAGGTAGGCAGATATTCTTTCTCTTTATTTGGTAAGCACTCGGATTTGATGTTGGTAACATAAACGTGGCCTATAGACACCATTGATGTTGAAGGTGCGTTACTTTTTAGGCCAATTCTAACTTCTGGCCGGATACCACTATCATTATTGCAGCAGCTATAGGTAAGGCGGTTGATTCCTGCCCTGACAAGTTGAAGTACGGCACCGTACTTCCAGTGGTCTTATTGGTAAGGCTCATATATTAACTGCCTGGCAGGAAGATAAGATTATTTATTGTACACAGCAGACCCAGACAACACGGGAAAACGCAGTCTTTTCTACACCGACTCCGATTCCCTGAATCGGATAAATATGAGAATAATTATTAAGTGTATTTGTAAAACCCAACCATTCATTTTAAACTAGCTGTTCCGGCAAATTTCACTACACTCGCTCAGTTTGTATGCGAAAAACTGTGTTGTTTTTCTCGGTTCCCTCGCATTCGAACGGGATCAAAAGTATCATATGTCCATCTCCTAGTTCTAAGCCATTCCCCAGTCAATTTTTAGCAAAATCGCTTCAGCCCTTCTTGAGTTCAAAATAGTGTAAGTAACACCACTTTCATTTACATAATTTACATGAGTAAGAAACGTAAACGGTAAAACCCTCATAAATCTTCGCATTGATAATATTATTAATATGTATGACACTAGTTTCTCACTATTAACAGGTGAAAATACACAAATTACAAAAAAATGTGAGTAAAAATCTTTACACCTGTATCACCAAAGAGGTACATACATACTATTCTAATAGCTAGTAGGCTGGGAAGCAGGGACAGGCAGCAGCCTTCGTTCGTGTGGCCAAACTTCTTCATTATTATACATACAAAAATAGTGATTTGGCGCTTAAGACATTTACTTTAGAGCGCAATATTTCATAGTAATCATGGAACGGGGGAGTGCGCTGATTGGCTTTCTGGCTGACTAAGTATGGGGCCTTAATTGATATCCTTGGGAAAACTGCAGATGACGTAACGAGCAAAACACCTCAATATCTCCTGCATCGACGAACTTTTGAGGTATTTCAAACTTTCCTATTCAGTTTCTCAATCTTTTTGCTCGTTTAGAGCGAAGAGCGTCAACGCGACACGCCGAGGTAGTCTTTTAACGGGAAATCGCAGGATAGTTTCCCAATATATGTAATTAGCTATTCCTCGCAACTTCATTGTGTTATTCAGTTTGTTTTGCTTCGAAAATATATACATATTGTATTAATTTTCAATTAAGCGCCGAAACACTAAAGGAAATGGACTTTTCATACAAAGTTTGACCTAAAACCAACAAATACTATACAATGATTAAAATACTCTAATCAACTAATACTTTTCTCTGAAATAAAATTTGTATTATTTTTGTTGTCTCTCCCGGGGATAGAACGTCTTGAAATCAAGCCCAACAACCGGGACCGCTAGACCACTGGGGACCACTTTTCGCCACAGAGACGATCCTACATTATTATTTGTTTATTATTTATTTAATTCTTTATTGTACACAAAAAGTCAGAAAACAAGTAAATATATAACATTATACAAAAGGCGAGCTTATCCTTAAAAGATATTTCTTCCAGCAAACCCAAAATAGTGAGAATGCATAAAAGAAATGTAGAACATACAGTGCACAATACAAAAACTTACTTTACAAAAAAAAACACAAACTAAATTACTAATTATGACTAAAGTGCCAACATGCTAATTAATTATACACCAAAACGCTCCATTACTACATTTTTAAAAACTGTTAATGAATTAATACTTCGAATTTCATAAGGCGATGAATACCAGAGTTTCACAGCATTAAAAGTAAAAGAATAGTTATACAACTTAGTGGAACTACAAGGCAATTTCAAAATTCTACGCAGGTGTGGTCGACCATCTGAATCAAAAGGGTCTAAAAAAGTAAAACGCTCGTACAGATATTCAGGAGAAGCAGCATTAAATAGAACTTTGTAAAGGAAACATAGACAATGAAGGTTTTCATTCCGGTTGAGTCAACATTCTACATATCTACCACGCCTGAAAATCTACGTATAACAAAACGTTCTTCGTAGTGCCATTTTGAACGATGACCCTGATTGACACATGAATGAAACTTTTTTTTCTCTATTATTAGTTATATTGCCTCTTTCTGCGGGCGGCTAAGACTACTTTTAAGCCATGCTGCCATGTCTTCCGAATTTTTTTTAACAGTCATAATTCACTATATACAAAGTCATGTCAGGGTCTTGAGTAAAGCAGTGGCTTCGTTATTTAAGCTCATCTAGTGACATTTGGCAGCAGCGAGGTAATACACAATACACTAATTTCTTCATGATTATTTCGTTTGTGCACTTTCACTGTACAAAATTGTTAAAAATGCCACCAAAATTGACTAATTTCACTCAATATAAACATGAAATTCAATAATTAAGAAAACCATACTACCATCTTCATTCACAATGGCACCAAAAAGCCTTTATTTTTCTTTATCGATGCTCAGAGATGGTGTGGTAATAACACGGAAAACTAATCTTACCTTTCAGCTGTCAATTGTGAACTGGACAATGGCCATAGACTACAAATTGACCATCTTGACAGTTGACCATTCAATCACTCCAGAAAATCTACATGTAATGAAACGTTGGTTGTAGTGCCATTTTGAACGATGACTCTGAGTCACCATGAGACACCATGGTGACACATTTTTTTCAGGTTAATTTGTCCTTTTCTGGCGCTGGCTTTGACCTTTAGACCATGCTGCAACATCTTCCGTAACACTTTTTTTAAAGATAATTTGCCCCTTTCATGGGCCGGCAAAGATCTTTAGCCCATACTGCTACGTCTTTTGAAATAATAAATTATTTTTAAAATAGTCATAAGCCGTTGTACAAAGTTATGTCTTGAGTAAAGTGGTGGAATCGATACTCAAACATATTAAGTAACATTTGGCGGCAACGAAGAAATACACTAATTTATTCACAAATATTTTACTTTGGCACTTTAACTGAACAAAATTGTACTATTGGCCACCTAAGATTACTAATTTGATTGATTTATTTGTACCAAGAAAAGGCTTAATAATTGGCTAAAGTATTCAATTCTTTATGATTTAAAGTGATTTACTTCAAAACGACTTTCTCGTGTGTTTATGTGTCAAAATCACTTTTTAAAAGAATGTTCATCACTACTAACTCACGTCATTTAGCAAAGGCATATCCTTCTCTTTCTATGGGGAATGAGATGTCTACTGAAATACCATCCCAAAAAAATATCAGTAGATATTTGTATATTCTTTGCTTTATATATACATCAAATCACAGAACAATAGTACTTACAGAGTTTCATATGCACCTTAAATGAAGACTCCTAAGATACTATAAAAGTACTTAACACGTTCACGTGAATATGGTATTTTCTGAACTGGATGCGGTGTCGCACACTTTCTTTTTCATATAAACTTGATCGATGCTCAGAGATGGTGTGGTAATAACACGGCAAACTAATCTTACTCTGATGTTAAATAAGCCTTTGCAAAAGCGATGCGACAGCAATGTGATAGCGATGCGATAGCAATAATAGTTATTTTTCTGTAACAATAACAAACGGGCAGATACGGGTAGATATTACAGATTGTGAAAATTATTCTTATTCAGATTGTGTGCTCCAAGAAATTGTGTGTTTGTTAAGGAAAGTTTTTTTTTCATCAAAGAAAACAAATTTATTTAGACTATAAATTAGGTTTTGATAAACTTGAGATATGACGAGGTATCTCTTATAGGAGTCTGGTAATAGTTTCAATTTAGTTTGGAAATTAAA
>NJDC01000250.1:59262-96508 GCA_002245475.1 Calephelis virginiensis | reverse complement strand
AACACAGCACCCTTGGCCATCCCGTTACGCGTGAGCAGATCGACTGATTTTGCTAATTATTTTTTCGCTGTATTGGTTACTATCAGGAAATGGTTCATATAAGTAGCAAAAAACCGGGAATATTATAGGGAAAACAGGAAATTAAAAACTTTCGCCGTCAGTAACTTATAACCAAATACTGAAGATTAAAATAAAATAGACTTATTTATCTTTGGTTATAAAAACCTCATGATGGTATAAAAAGTGAAACCGGTTGGCTATAGCGTAAAATAAAGTATTAAATAAAGTGTGTAGTGGAAAAGTACAAGGGTTTACTTTAAAAAAGTGAATAAAACACTACAATTTTTAACAAGCAACACTGTCAAGTGATACGAAGTCTGCCGATTCGGTTTGTCTTTATTATAAATTTTACTCTGATGGTAATGTAAAATATAAAAATAAAACGCAAATAATACTTGAAACAGTAAATTACTGTTTTCATTTAAAAATATTCTTAGATGATCTGGGGGCATGGTATTGCCCCCGCCAAGGCGAGCCAAGCAAAGCGCAAGGCCACTGCCTACCTTTTCTCGAAGTGTTTCGTCTTTTGTTTGAACCCTCATAAACTAGAATGTTATGTTAAAAAAAAACTTATAAAACGTATAAAGTCTCAATTGAATGGCTCTTATACTTTAGATTTTATTGATATCTAAAATACAGCAATTTCGTCACTGACACTCATCAGTGAGTGTAATATTCTAGTTTATGAGTGAACCCTCATAAACTAGAATATTATGTTAAAAAAAACTTATAAAACGTATAAAGTCTCTATTGAATGGCTCTTATACTTTAGATATCAAAAAAACTTAGATATGAATAAAATCACTTATGACCATCAAAATGTTTTGCTAGTTTAGTCAAACAACAAAGAAAATCATAAACTTGTAACTTTTGCCCCCCATCCTCCAAAGTCGAAATTTGATGTTTAAACAAAGTTCAGTATACAAAAAAAGCACTACCGTGCCCCCAGATGAACTTATGGCTTTCACTCCCCATCCCCTAAAATTAGGGGTGGAAGTTTAAATGAGACTTTCTTCAATTTTATGAATTGTTTAGTAGACAGCAACTGAAAAACTCACCTTTAGTTGAATATAATCGGTTAAGAGAAAAATATCGCCGTGATTTATCTCTTACGGTTATCAATAAACTATGAAAACCAGCACTGCTGATGTGTATCAAATACACCCAAAGAAGAAGTAACATTAAATACTATACACTGTCCTTCTTAGACTGCCTAACAACTTACAAAAAACTTTATCGCTCGTTTGTAACACACCCAAGTGTTCAGTAGTACACGCGCATTCGTTAACAATATAAACAGTATCTATCACTAAACACAATCAAAGAAACAAAATTCTGAAATTGAATCACTGACCGAGTTTTCAGTGTCACTTATTTCGTTGTATGGTAATCCAACTGAATGAAAATGAACGATTATTGCGATGTGCAGAGCTGTTACCGGAGAAATCTGATTGTATTTTTTAACAGTTTTTGATTTACGAAAATAATATGTTTTACATTCGTTTATATGTTTTTTTATCAAGTTTGCTTTAAGGTAACGTAAAAAGAATGTAAGGCAATTCAGACCAAATTAAATCGGCTTTGCAAAGACCTATACTAGGTACTATTATAACTAGATACTTTGAAAACTTAACATATGTCCATAAAATTATTAATTGGTTTAAAAAAAAATGTGAAATACATTCTGTAAATACGAGGAATAAAAACAATCTTGCTCTGCATATGTCTCGCTCTTTGTTGTTCGTTTCTCTTTCATGGGTCAATGTATACGTTTTTACAGTAAACTGCCCAAGCATATTAATTAACCATTTAACAAATTTCAAAAATATACTAAATTTAAATCATGTTTTTTTAAAAGACAGAAATATTTGGAATTAATTGCTCCTCATACCAATCTCTACATATTATGTAATTTATTTTTTTGATTTACAAGAAAAAAAAGACAAGCCCTCTGAGTTTCTTTCACCGGATCTCCTCAGTAAGTAGCCGCGTTCCGATCCGGTGGTCGCATTTAGATTTGTATAGACACTTTACAAAAACCTTAGGTAAAGTCAATGTGAATTAAATAAATTTTATTCTAATTCTTATCTGTTCTATTAAAATTTTTACAGCATATACCATAGGGAGTATCCGTAGGTGATTTGCTTGATATCGAGTTCAACCGCACCGGGATTGAATTGCTGATTGGCGATGGGTTTGTTACCAATTACATAAAGGGACTAAAAGCGCTCAACATTGATGTGGGTGCCTTAAGTGTACCTCTGCTTATCTCATCTCGGATAAGGGCGTGAATATACTTCGTTGTTACTTTTTAATCAGGCCAGTAAGGTAGCGTTGTGTCTGAATTGTTATCATTTTGGAACCTTTAAAAAAGGAGCTTATTTCTTTACTATTTCATAGAAGGACTTCGATCTACAAGATTCCAGACCTTAGACAAAGGTGAAAAGAAGTCGAACAATGTACTTTATGATCGTTTACCTCGTTTATATAAAACCAGGTTTCTCTATCGTAGAGCAAGAGTAAACAAACCCTTAGCTATAATTAACTTAAATAATTAACTAAATTTCATAAGATAAAAAATGGAGAAAATTAAAAAATAATAAGTAAAGTATCTTCAAGCCCGTATCCTCGTAGGCAGAGGTACAACCAAGGCACCCAGGGCTAGTTAAAAATAAAGTCCCACGTCATATATAACCTTATCGAGAACCGGGCTTATATTCAATCCCCGGTAACCTTGTTTTTATTAGAAAATTAAAAACCCAAATTTTCTTTTTATTGCGCGATACAGGGATCAAACCTGAGACCTCATGAAGTAAAGTCCAACACCAAACCGCTGGAAATCTTTTAAAGAAAGATTTAAATTTAAAATTTTACAGCGTCGTAAAGTTAGCAAGAAGTTAGCCCGCGCCTTGACGAAAATTAATTAAATTCGTAAACTTCTCAACTTTTTAGTGTTGTTTTCTTGGATTAAACAATGTTTTCTCAATATGTTAAGAAATACAATAACTTTTATATTTTCATGTAAGTATTTTTGTTGCACAAATGCGTAAAGGGCATAGGCTTACCGTCACTAACACCGTGACATCTGACTAGGTGGTAGAGTTTCGCAGCGACTCACACGGACTGGTACCACCGCCTTAACCATTCCTGCCGCCATAACGTCATGACGTGTTCCGGTTTGGAGGGTAAAGTTGGCGGTAAACTTACTTTTACTCGAGGGCTAACATCCCGGCCTCAGGTTGGTAACGCACCATCACCACATTTGGTGTCTCTAGGCGGCGTGAATTTCTTACCATCAGGAAATCCATCTGCTTGTTTGTCTTCCAATATCATTGAAAAAAATGCTGAAGGTGGCTGATTTAACGCCATACAGCATTCTCTGCCAGTCAGTCGGCAGGCTTGTGGGGGTGCGGAAATATATATATTATGTTTATTATGTTTATAATATTATGTTTAAAATATAAATTTGAGAATGGAATATCGAAATATTGTTTGAATCGTAAAATAACATATGGAAATTATAAAAATATTGGAGGGATAGGTATATAAATTTACTTATATGTACCAAACATTAAACATACCTACCTACGTACATAAATATCTGCCTACAATAGCAACAGCAGGCAAAGGCATGCATTTAAGCCTCGCTGTAGAAAGAGAGGGGATACTTCCTCTCCTACACCGCGCACTCGCAGGCGCACGGTCTAGTCTCTCCCGTTTTAAGATTTTTCGATAAGGTCACGTCTCCTAACACAAGTTTAATATTTTTAAAGCACAGTAAGATTGCAAAAACAGACTCCAATAATCAGGTACCAGGTTGTGGTTTGATAATTCTTTTTTCGGAAGATAGCAAATGGTCTCACATAAACTGTATCAAAATCCTACTAGTAGTTTTAGATTTACAAATAACAAATGCATAGTCTTCGCTTTTGTGAACATAAGTAAAAAATTTAGGCACTATTAAAAACAACTCAAAAAACTAGTCGCATTATGATAAAATTTAAATGGGACCATCGGAATCATAGACTTTTTAAAAAAGAATTCAATTAAAGATCAAAAATCAAATCAACATCGATTAAATGTACAGTAGAATTGAGAACCTCTTCTTTTTCAAATAGGTTAAAAAAGGTGCAATCTGACATAACATGTAGCGATAAACGTAGATGACCTTTTACTTTTTTCTATTTAGTAACTGATTAATAACAACAGATGGTACTCAAGTCAATAATGGGGACGTATATTATAATTTAGAAGTTTGAGAGCATCTTTCACATGTTTTCTATATTTGTCCTCTACAGTACAAATTTTAAAATTGTATATTTGCAACGGTGAAGAAGAATGGAAGAAAGTAAAGGAAATTCGTGGAGACCTGCCACAAGAGCTTACCAAATCCTTAAGAAAGTAAGTTTTATTTTTAATGTTTTGATAAAAAAAAAACCTCTAGCAATTTTATCAAAAAATTTGCTAGTAATATCACCATTGATTCACAAGATTGGAAGAAATACTGAAGTTTTTCGGTGGAGCGATGTTTGTTGCGGGCAACCATTATTTGACGGCAAAATGACCGTCGCAAGGCATATAAGTTCAAACAAACAAAAACAAAGTCTATATATTAATATGTGATGACTAAACTTTGGACCTTTTTCTACGAAAATTGCGCGGACGCAGAAGCATAAAATTTGGCACACTTATAGTTTATGTGTAGGAGAAGTGGAGAACGCTAATATTTTTGTTATAATAATGCTTATAAAATACATTAAATCAATAAATAAAACATTACCCACACTACCATGCGTTTGACATACACAAACAAATATATTGGTGTTGACGATAAAAGATCACAGATGGCGCACTAACTATTCAGGAAACAAAGTAATAAAGAAGGCGTTCTTATCAACAAGATATTAAAATAGTCGAATTCCGACCAATGGGCGACCACTAGTAATAATAAAATAGTAATGTAATCAGTCGCACAGTCAATCAGATTTTAGAATTTGGGAGTACTTTCTCCTCTTACCCGCCGCGTGTTCGCCGCGCGTGTACATCATCTTGCCTATTCCTACCACCATAACGACAGTTTTTAAAACGATTACGTCCCATTTTGGAGGGTAAAGTAGCTGTCGAAATTACTTGGCAAGAGTTACACAATCGATGAAATCTTAATAAATTATTAAGTAGGTATTTCCCAAAGAAAACTTAACGAGATTTGATCTAAACTCACAGTGAACAAAAACATGGCTGTCGTGAACATTTAGCATGAGTTGGTATAAATAACGTTCCAACAGATGTAAAATAAGCCGTTATTTTGCTAATTCCGTAGTTAGTAAATAGTCCGCCAAATGACACAGAATGTGACAAGTCTTTTATATCCTTTTTTTTAATATAGTTTTGACTCTATTCGTGATCTGGTCGTGGAGGTGGGAGGTGGGAACATTAGTTGCGCTTGTCACATTCTGTGTCATTTGGAGGAATATTTGCCACAAAAGTTACATTGCTTACGCGGAATAAGTAAAATAAAAGCTTATCTATTATGATGGATTTCCGCAAAGTAACGACTGATTCAATCAAATTAATTACGTTCGGTAAGTTACGTGTCGAAATCTATGACACTTGGTTTAAAAATGTGTTTCTCTTAGTTACCGAAAGAGGCACTGTTTAGTTTTCATAGAAATAATTTATAGAGACGGTAGCGAGTATAGTGAACTTAACAAGCCGTAAACTCATGGTAAAGGGTCTGATATAAAACTGTTGAATATAGAGACAACTGTTGCCCAGGGATGGTTTACGTGGCTGATCTAGTCAAAATGGAAACTGTTGGAAAGTGCTTGCTTTAAAAAAACAGTAGGTTTCAAAATTAGGTTTAAATCCCCCTTTTTTGAACTAAAAGCATTTCCTGATTTTTGTAGACGAGTGGGTGATAACTGGCCTCATATTATAAAAATATTGGGAGACCCGAATTACAACCCAAGCCAAGGATTCGAGCCATACTGGCCCGGGGGGGATTGGGTGATACAGGAAGAAACCGTAGCTCCAGGACAAACCACGACACCCATACCTTTGGTCTGTGGGGACATATGTGAGCCGATCTACCAACAGTAAGGAAGAAGCTATTTCGTTTATATACTTCTAGTGGTGGCTTCACTGCTCGCTTGTGTATACGGCTGTCGCACCTGCGCAATTATCATTTAACGGTTTTATTCCACGGACCTTTTCTTACGGTTTTTACGATCACATTTTTTTCAGTTCGATCGCGCAGCAAAATCTCTATCTCTTCCAAGCCTGCCGTAAGGAACTTCGTTCCAAAAATACAAAATAAATTTTAAAAACTTTAGTCTCCTGTGGTAGCTTTATGTCGTTTTACCGACATAACCCAATGTATGAATGGTATAAATCTAAGATGAATATTATTCTATTTTTTATGCATATGCTACGTGCATATATAATGTGTATACGATAAACTAAAATACCAATGTTTACTGTTTCTGTCTGTCTGTTTTTTCCGATTAATTTTTGAAACGGCTTCAACGATGTTGACAGGACTTTCACTGGCAGTTAGCTGTTGTAATAAGAAGTAATTTACACTTTTTTGTTAAATTCTATAGAGACGAAGTGGCTGACACAGCCAGGTTTTAATAATTTTGGATGTACAGATGTTTTGCACAGATCATCCTACCGCAATCTGACCTGAAATTGCTTAAATTATCGTGTATTTAGTTTTCAATGAATTGGATTCATTGTAAATTGAAACTAAGAGAAAACATACTACAATCACTTTGAATAATTCTAGGACGATCGTAAAAACTCAAAACAATGTATAAAATTTGCTCATAGAAATTTATTCAATACTGTTTTTTAAAGTAAAAAAATAGCAAACATGCATGCGGATCCCATGATGGTAAGAGATAAGATAACTGTGGTCTTTATTCACTATAGATGTTATAGGTGCGTTGTTATTCTTTAGCCGAGATTACAATTATGGCGGCAAGTTTAGGTATTGCAGTGAATCGGGTAAGTTTACTGACAGTTTTAATATGTTTATGGGTACCCCCTGCTCTCCAAAGAAATGTTAGATTAGATTTACCCTGCCTCGTCCCAACCTTGAACATTTTGCGTATTTGACAGACGCCTTCTAAATTAATATGAGCAATACGTATGAACAAATATTTGCTCTATAAACTGTTTCAGGATTAAACAAGTGTGCGCACAAAAGTTAGATCAGTATTATCCTAAGAAACTTTACTGTTGGTACTGCTATTACAATGAAATTTGGGACTTCAGCTATGGGACGAAAACTTTTGACAGTTACTGTTCCTTTTTGGACGCAAAGTGCAGTGTGACTTGGTTTGGCTACAGTAAGTACCTACCTTGCCTTTGTTTGGACGTAGACCGAATTTGTTGTTCAACATACGTTATAACTTCCTCTATAGGTTGTTTGACACGTACCTACTACAAAAATTAACTCGACACCATTGTCACATTTTGTATTGAAAGTAGAATTTACACAATAAAACCAATAGATTGCATTCTGTGAGTGCTTTATTACAGCACTCATTATGGCGGCAGGAACAGATTCAGATTCATTAATTTTTTAAAGCAAATACTCAATAATACTCACTAGGTAAATTAGACATAGCAAAATAAAACAATTAATATATAAATCGTACTACATTCCAATGATAGCTGCTAAGTGGTAGAGTTCCTCAGCGACTCGCCCGGATTGGTACCGCCACCTTACCAATTTCTGTCACCAAAATGTCAATGCTTGCCGGTGACGTGTTTCAGTTGGGAGGCTAAGGTCGTCGATAAACTTATTTAGCCCGAGGTCTAAACATCCAACGGCCTTAGGTTGGCAACGCAACATTGCAAATTTTGGTGTCTCTAGGCGGCATGAATTTCTTACCATCAGGAATTCCGTCTGCTTTTTTGCCTTCCAATGCTATTAAAAATGGCAACATTATTTTAAAAATATTTTTAGAACAACCGCAACAATATTAAATAAAAAAATATAATACTTAGTATTGAATTTTGCAATCATTAAAAATAAATTCGTCACTTAGGGTTATAAAAGATATATGTTGGCTGATTCTCAGAACTACTAAATATCCGCGCAAAATTTCATGAGAATCGCTCAAGCCGTTTCGGAGGAGTACGGGAACGAACATTGTGACACGAGAATTTTATATACGAGTATAAGATTATAATTGAATTTGATACAATTCCATTTGCTTGATATAAGTATATATAAAGGTAATTCTTAACATTTAGATATTAATAAACAGTAGAAAGCAGATATACAATGCGAAAGTGGATAGATGTAGGTATCCGGGGAGACCTAGGTTGTTTTTCCACGATTAAATCGCTCGAGTGCTATCCGTAGGTGGTGTTAAGAATCTCCGAAATCGGCGTGTTTGTATGAAAAGGGTAATGAATGTGGAGGAAGCCATGCAGGTCTGGCAGGATCGTGAGGTTTGCATTCGATACTCTCTGCCTACCCCTTGAGGGATTTGGCGTTAAGCTAACTGGCAATGGCTGTCAATTCTGCACAGGAGATCCGAGCTATTCTCTGTCTGTCCGGTAGAGATTTTCGGCTAAGATGTATTTGTATGTTCACTTTAGAAAGGTACAATTGTTTTCAGGCTGGGTAATGATCCACGAAGGTCCTTGTATTCAGGATCAGCAGAAAATATTCAAGCCATTGGCATACCCTGGGACTCCCGTATCGAGGATGCTGACAGAGCTCACTCGATTGTACTCATTCTACTCGGAATTCAACTTAAAGAATTCAGATAACACCATCCTATACCCGTTCCGAACTGTAACGACAACTCCCATTCCCCCGCCGATAACTACTAATGCTACAAATGCTACAACAAAAAAGAAAAAATAATTTTATTTTCATAAAATAAATTTTAAAAACTTCTTTTTAGTCTAGATTATTTTGCTGTCATCACCTCTTATTACAGAAACACAATAAGATAAGAAATTAATAAGATATCGAATAAGGTCGAGGCCACAGTAATATTAACACACTAAAATCGGCCCTGTGTTTGAAATAAATACCTACAGCCGAGCGGTGTGTCAACGCGATAGGGCTACGCGCTTCAGTGTTATAACTACAAAAAGAAACTTAGAATGATTTGTATTTTTTTGTAATGTGTAATTTGATTGTATTTAATTGTATTTTATTATATTTAGATGTGATCGTAAATCTTTTATTTTTATTAAAACAAATAAAAATTGTATAATGCTTAGTAAATGTTAAATAAAAATGCATGTTGTGTTTTTGATTACCAAATTTTATAAAAATCCATCCTTAACAGCTCAAGTGACGCTCAAAATCAGAACAATATGGTCTATAGGTAGTCGTCCTTTGCCATATTAAGTAAATACTTTGACCTATTAAACCAAAATACCATTCACAAATCGCACGCTTACCTATTGGATACAAAGATAAAAAAATGCTATTACATCAACAGATCGTCACAGCATGAGCAGCGCAACCGCGAATCATGTATACCTACCACGTATGAACCAAGTGTATACCAGACCCGAGACGCGTTTTTGCCCGTTTTTATGAAGATAAAATACTGTATATTACATTACCGTGATACGGCTCTCCTGATGATAGGAGATAAAAGTATCTTCACGCCCATATCCCCGAAGAGGTAGGCAGAGGTACAACCAAGGCACCCACGACTAGCCAAAGACACTAAGTCCCACAATGTGATAGGTGGCAAGCCTATCGCCAACCGGGCACATTTCCAATCCCGACCAACATTTTTTTTTATTAGAAAATTGGAAAAATCCAATTTTCTTTATGTTGACCGACCCGGGATTCGAACCCAGGACCTTATGCAGTCAAGTCCAACACCCGGACCGCTAGACCACAGAGGCGATTATTGGTCTATTGACATTGACACCAAACAAGTTGTTTGTGAGTCCCTGGTCTGGGGCCGGTGTGCTAACCCTATTGCCCAAGTCCATCGGCATCCTACCAGACTGAAGCAAGACACTCATTATGGCGGTAGGAATAGTTGAGGTAGTGGATATCTGGACAAAAGTTTAACAATTGTAGGTAGTTGTAAGTTCGGATCTTCACTAATAATATATCTACTTGATTATGCAAAACATCATGTTCCCAAGAATATACGGGAACATTCTAGAATAATGTTATCTTACAAAATAATTTCCCCATTGTCAGAACTGAAAGGAAATAATCACAGGTCATACATCCTTTTTATCAGGCGGGTCGTGATCGACGATCGGCCTTTGGAAGGTTTCTTTGTATTCATTGTTACACTAAGAAGGTACTTATGTTAAAATCATGCTATGTTAGGGTCTGTAATGGCTATTGAGCCCCTATTCTCAGTTAATGACGAGGGGTCAGAAAATCTCATAAATAAATCACGATATCTCCTGCTCAATGTTGTATGACAACCACTCGATAAATGAGGTCGGACATTTCTCGAATTCAGGAAAGGACACTGAAACTAGCTCATCTGTTTTTTAAACAGCATTGCTAGTGTTACTTTTAGTAATTTTAATAATAAATAAGCCCTGTAAAACCCGACTCCAACTTTTGCATTTTGTACCACGCGATTTGATAATCCTTTTTTTCGAAAGACAGTAAAGTAAGTAGCTTCATATCCTTATCCCCGAAGAGGTAGGCAGAGGCACAGACATTAAGTCCTACAATGTGATAGGTGGCAAGCCTATCGCCAACCCGGCACATGTCCAATCCATTTCCAATCAATTTTATTAGAAAATTGAAAATATACATTTCCAATGTTTTTTGTTACTCGACCCGGGGATCGAACCCGGGACCTCAAGAAATTAAGTCCGACGCCGGACCGCTAAACCACAGAGGCGATTGATTCCGGACCGGTCCGACATCAATTTCATCAACATCCTAAAAGTAGTTTTTATCTTATATTTAGTACTGCATACATACTCTTATTTCGATTATGTTAACGGTCTCATCAATTATGAGTCATCGTCAGGGCCGTTTTAGGTTATGCTGGGGCCCTTGGGCAAGCAAAACTTGGGGCCCTTTTGGAATATATCTTCAAACTCAATTTTCTGAAGAATGTCACTTTCTACGCTCATAATTATTGACAAATTACTCAGTTGTTCTTAAGCTGCGAAACTGAACGCCCTCCGATTTAGGGCAACAAGAAAAACGTAATGCACCCAACCAAAATAGTGTAAAAGTGAGTAAAAAGGTCGATCTTTCGGGGCCCTCTGAGTATAGGGGCCCTGGGCACTGGCCCCGTGTGCTCTTATGGTAAAGACGGTATTGGTAATCGTCAACGTGAAAAATGTATGCACTATGAAGTATAACTCAAAAACCACTAGTCAGATAGTGATAAAATTAATAGTGGAATACTTCAGAATCGTTGCCTATCTTTCTAAAACAGAACCATCAAAATCGGATGGCTATTGGCCGAGTAAAAACAACCTACAGTTTTAGAGTCTTTTAGAGCCTCCTTTTTTAGAGTCGGATAAAAATGTAAATGAAAATGAAGTTGTAGCTTTGGGAATTTCGTTTTCGATGCACACTCCTCAGAAACTGACAGCCGAATGACGTTTAAGGAAATAACAATTTAGTTCCGATTTTGCCCAAACAGATTAGTTTGTGCCACTACAATTTTTACTGAAAACCGAATTCACCGATATATGTTTTTTAATGTTTCTCTCCTTTTAATTCCTTCATAAACTTTCACGAATATTTTAAAATCCAAATAACTGAATCCGCCATAATGTTTTCAAGTTTTGTCAAGACTAACGAATAGTCCTAATATAAAAGAAAAGTAGGAAAAATTATGTGTCTAGCTAGAGGGATGTTTAACCGATTGGTTATTTTTAGAAGAAGGTTCTTACGGAGAAAAAAGACGGGACAGTTGCCGGAAAAAAGGGAAAACATTTTTTTTCTACAGAAACTGTTAGTAGGTGTTATAACGTCAAAAGATACGTATTTCGCCAGGTCAGCTAGTCATGAATAGATTTTAATGATTGTTTTTTGTGACATATCAGATCGTCATACTTAGTTGATGGTCCCTTGAATATAGCTATCTGTTTCATATATATCTCTCTGCGGTTTATATAATTATAGCATTGGAGTCTTTTTTTGAAGCTTTACTGCGTCTAAATTATATAAAATTACGTAGTCTGGCTGTGTTTGGATTTTGGGCTATGACATAAGCAGAAAAACAATGTTTTTGAATCGAAGATATTGGAAGTATACTCGAATTATTATCGAACTTGGTTACCAAAAGAGGACGATTTATGGGTATTTTTTACTTATAAACGTTAATACTTGCAGGTTTGATAACTAACTTTTTTTATACACATACTGGTGTTCTGATGAACTTCGTTCCACCCGTTAATTTTGTATGGGAAAATTAAAATGCTGTTTTGCTTAATTTCCTCGCTATTGAACGGGATAAATTGTATCCCATGTCCTCGTGGTTCTTAGCTACCTCCCCAACAATTTTAATACAGCCAAATCCGATCAGCCGTTCTTGAGTTGTATATAGTGTAACTAACTCGACTTTCTTTTATATGTATAGGTTTAGTGTGTTTTGCGAATTTTATAACAGACCGAAACGTCGAATAAAGATTTTTTTTATGATATTGCAAGGCAAAGAAGCAGACGGATTTTCTGCGGGTAAGAAATTCACGCCGCCTAGAGACACCAAAGGTGGTAATGGTGCGTTGCCAACCTCAGCCCGGAATGTTAGGCCTAGAGCAAAAGTTTTTACCGGCTACCTTACCCTCCAAACCGGAACACGTTATGTGACGTTATGGCGGCAGGAATAGGTAAGGCGTTGGTACCAATCCGGGTGAGTCGCAGCGAAACTCTACCACTCGAGATCTACTGGACCAATTTTCATGGTTTTTGATTCGTTGGATTTGTCTTTGCCCCGAATAGCAGAATACACCTTAAAAACAATAAAAACAAAGGGAGTTTTGGCGCCATCGTGAATGAAGATGGTCGTAAATTTTTCACAATAATTATTAAATTTTGTGTAAATTATGAGTAAAATTAGTTAATTTGTCTGGGAATTAGTTTGTTCAGTGAAAGTGCACAAATGAAATATTCATGAAGAAATGAGTGTAATTTGAATTTCCTCGCTGCCGCCAAATCTCCCAAAGTGAGCTTGTGTAAAGTGACCACAGTTTTACTCAAGACCCTGACGTGACTTTGTAAATAATGATTAATGACTATATAAGAAATAATTAATACGGAAGACATGGCAGCATAGCCTAAAGGTCTTAGCCGGCCCCAGAAAGGGGCAAATTAACTTAAAAAAAAAGAAAGATGAATCGTCTATATATCAAAGAAAATCGTGATATCAACTTACCCACGATAACGCAGCATTTCAAATAATTATCGGAACGTTACTTTGAAAAAACGGCGGCCCACCCGAATCCTGTGTTAGCACCCGCGTGTGACTACACACCGGACGCAAACGCGCCCCTCAACCATAGAAGACCCCGCCACGTGTCATCGGATCCTCCCAACTCCCAACCCGAAGACAATAACATCACACTACACCGTCGCCGCCGGTCTCGGCGACGAAGACCTCTCTTGCGCAGGGCGCCTAACGCCGAACGTCGAGCCGCCACTATTCCTCCATCAAGTCCACCCAGTAACCAGAACGCAGCACCAAGTCGAGGTACAGTCTCCCGGGAGACAGCCCTTGTTGCTGGCGTTGTATATAACAGTCCAATGTATTTAAATAATAATGTCTTCGAGATCGAGGTTAGCAACAATTTAGTCATTAAAAAAAACAAAGTGATAATTAACCGATTAGGCTGAAAATTGATGAAGAGGTAGATTAGAACCAGGAGAAGGACATGGGGTACATTTTATCACTGACAACAAACGACATATTAATTTTTCCCATACAAACAGAACGGGCGGAACGAATTTCGCCGGAACAGCTAGTAAAAGATAAATCGCAGGGAGCACTGAACTTCATTTCGGAAACAGCGTTTACAAATTGTTTTGATGATTGTTTATTTGTTAGCGTAAAAATAAGTCTGTTGGTTGTCAGGCGGAATGAAGTTTTTCTGGACAGCTGGTCCAAATTATATTGTATGGAAGTAATACAACAATATTTAGACTGACTTTGGATATCCGTATGTATTCCAAGGAACTATTAAATATAAATCGCCTCTGTGGTCTAGCGGTTCAGGTGATGGACTTGACTGCATGAGGTCCCGGGTTCGAATCCTGGGTCGGGCAGCAAAAAGAAAATTTGGGTTTTCCAAATTTCTAATAAAAAAAATGCTGTCCGGGATTGGATATGTGCCCGGTTGGCGATAGGCTTGCCACCTATTGTGGGACATTGTGGGACTTAGTGTCTTCGGCTAGTCGTGGGTGCCCTGGTTTTTGATATGGGCGTGAAAATACTTTTTTTTATTTAATATAGCTCCACCATCTATATTCCGAATAACGCGACCAGTTGAAGGTTTAAACAAAAAACCACCTTGATGCTTGAGCTTCTACAACCGTTCGCTTCTCTATCACCTTCTTTATAAGAATGTCATACTCTGGGTATAGTCTCTGCAGCATGGTTTTTTCACCGAAATTCGATCCAGATCTTCTCCAGATCGTCTTACTAAAAAAACGGGTTGCACTCCGGGAGTGCCGGCAGAAGTGAAAACTTGAATATTAACTTTATGCATTTTTAATATTTTGGAATGGTTAGGGAATAATTTTGCAAGAATCGCTTTAATTATCAGTATGAAAGTACCTACTATCATATCATTTATGTGGTAGAATACAATATTCATTTATTGCGCTATCGTACATAAACATGACAACACTAAAATTAGAGCAAGCGCCTTGCGCCATCTTATTCGCGCAAGCGTCCTGCGCCGTCATACGAATTTTCGATCAGGTCACGTGTCCTGACGCGAGTTTAGAAGTTTTTACCCATTCCAAAAAAAATGCGCAACCCCGCTAAAGAAGTTTTTACTTCAAAAACAACAAAATTTTCAACACGTGTTTCATTAAACATTTTATAAAATTGTACTGTCAACAAATAACATGCAACCACGTCAAACACGTTATGTAAATTGTTATTCAGATTCCCACCAAATATTTGAAATTTGTCACAATATTCTCAACTTCGTGTTTTTTTTTCATTTCAGATCGTTTAATATTTTTTTATTTTTAATTATGATATGGGTATGTGTATTATTTCGTATCTACTGTATATCAAATACATACAAAAATTAAACAATTAATAATATATTTTCAGATATACCTTTTGAGACAAAATCTAGATAAGCTATTTCTCATCTCAACAGGTTGTGTCTCTGCTTCCGCCTTCCGGGATATGGCCGTGAAGATACATTAGTACAAGAGAAAGGAACTAGAAACATAGGGTCACTGTTGGAACGGAGTTACCGATATTGTGGGTATCGGGGTTGTAAATAAGGTACAAATAATTCTTAAGTTTTTGCGTTGAAGACTGGAAAGAAAAGCCTTAAGTTTGTGTATATACTAGTGGTCGCCCATTGGTTGAAATTCGACCATAATAAATTTTAATATCTTGTTGATAAAACGCTATCTTCATTTCTCAAGACCACCTACTTTGTTTTCAAACTTTATAGTGCGACATTTGTGATCTTTTATCGTTATCATCAATATATTTGTCTGTGTGTGTCAAATGCATGGTAGTGTGGGTAATGTTTAATTTATTGATTTAATGTAGTTTATAAGCATTATTATTGAAAAATATTAACGTTCTGCACTTTTCCTACACATAAACTATAAGTGTGTCAAATTTTATGCTCCTGCGTCCGCACAATTCTCGTAAAAAGGGGTCCAAAGTTGTGGCATCACGTATTAATATATAGATGATGAAATATGATCATATTTTCTCAAACCAAAGAAGATAATTTTTCAGGAAGCATATGCTCTAATTGTAATCAAGCAATAATCTTATTTTTACCTGATGCATAAATTATATTTGCTATAAAAACTTAATGAGAATAAACACATATTACATTCATCATATCGTAGGCAAATAAGCAAAACACTTCACTTGGGTAGTCCCTGTGACAAATGGTGCATTTGACGGACTCTACTCCTATTAAACGAAATAGGTGTTAAATCCAACCTCTCGCAATTAAAAACAAACTTAAACACGTATATATAAGGTTGAATTTCCCACACCTAGTTTTAGTAGAAAATAGTTCTTCAACCAGTTGCAACAAGGCTCTTTATAGGACGCGTCAAATTGCTTGACAACATTTCCGTAGTAACGCTTGATCTGAAAGCCTTATTTTAAATTCCTTTTGATCATTATGCCCTAGTACAGGGTTATTTCGGTAAAAGTATATATAGACATGTGAATAGCAAAGCATCATGCTCGTTATCAAGCAGCATCATCACAATTTACGGCATATTTTCCGTGTTGGTTCGGGTTCCTTTGCAGAATAGACCTTCCTGCCAGGCAGCTTGTAAAAGGCGAGCATGTGTTTACCGTCACTAACGCCGTGACATCTGATTAGGTGGTAGTTTCGCAGCGACTCACCCGGATTGGTACCACCGCCTTACCTATTCCTGCCGCTATAACGTCATAACGTGTTCCGGTTTGGAGGGTAAGGTAGCCGGTAAACTTACTCTTACTCGAAGTCTAACATCCCGACCTCAGGTTGGCAACTCACCATTACCGCCTTTGGTGTCTCTAGGCGGCGTGAATTTCTTACCATCAGGAAATCCGTCTGCTTGTTTACCTTCCAATATAAAAAAAATCATCATAACAACATGATGCCTAGCATCATCCAGACGATTATAATCAGACCCAAATCACACCTTCCACGAAGGTGACCTGGGTTGAAATTTTGTTTGAAACAATTAAAAATTTGCATTCTACGTTCCACACGGGTGCAAATCTATGTATACAACTGTGCGGAATAACTAAAAACGTGTAAATTGTGTTAATTGTTTAACAGTGTATAAAATGTAAAATTAACTATGTAAAATAAGTATTCTATTTGTCTTAGTTTCATGTGTATCGTATAATTTAATTAAACCCGTACAGTAGAGCCCTTTATCATAGTATTGTATAAAGAGTAACTTCTTCTGTCATTCAAAATCCAGCTCTCCATACGATACAACCCCGTTGGATGGGTCCTTTACGAGCGCGGCTCTCTATATGGCCGAGTAGTAAGACAGCTAGCACCATATGTAAAATTTGTGTTCTAACTTGTGATTGGTCAATTTAATGGATTCTGATTAGCTAACTAATCATATTACATTATCACGAGCTCAGAATTTGTATAAAAAACGCATTTTTTGTAAATAAATTACATTCGAAATGCAAGCAATAAAAATTGTACTCCTCTGCTCAGAAATAAAGAATCTAAGAATCCTCCTCCTCCTCCTCCTCCTTGAATCCTCTGCTGTTTCTCTTCAAGTCTTCACCAATCCAGCTTTAGTACACAACAACTAATTTTCAATCCGTGTGGAACCCCTTTAATGTTTGATGACCGGGTATAATAGCCCCCTGGCCTCCTTGTGGAAATCTAAATAAATATGCCTGGACAAGTCACACAAATTGAACCTAACCCCCAAAGAAAGCAAATTGTATGATTGTGTAATGGGTGTTAGTCAACGATTCTAATACATAGACATACTTAAATAGATACCAGAATATATTTATAAGCACCCAGACCCGGCAATGCAGACATCTAAATGTTCATCACACAAACGCTTGCCCCCGTCGGGAATCGAAACCGAGCCTCGCGGTTGGTCGATGTCATTAGGCGTGTACGCTAATCACTCGACCAACGAGGCGGTCTATCTGGTTTAGGTTAGTGGTTTGTTTCAAAAGTGCATAATAAAGCGCAGTAAAAGTGCAAAAAGTGAGGGTGGTGTCAAGAGTCTCCGAAACCGGCGTGTTTGTATGAAAAGGGTTATGAATGTGCAGGAAGCAAGACAGGTTTGTTAGGATCGTGAGGTCTGGCACTCGATACTCTCTGCCTACCCCGTAAGGGACTTGGCGTGAAGATATGTATGTATGTATGTAAAAGTGCAAAAACCGAGTCTAACTATTTGACTGTTAGTAGCACGTCGCGATTTGATAAGTTTTTTCCAAAAATCGCAAATGGTTTCGAAATGGTCCTACATAAATTTTACCAAAATCGTACTAGTAGTTTTTGAGTTACACTTAAAACTCACTTATCTTGACGACTTCATCGATGATGAGGTCATCAAGATAAGTGAAAAAAAGCTGTTTTACTAGCTGTTTCCTGTGGCGTTGCCCGTGTGGTTAATGGTCCCACAGGAGCATTTTTTCGGGATAAAAACTATCCTTTGTGTTAATCCAAGTTACCCTCTATGTGTGCCAAATATCATGAAAATCGGTTCTGCAGTTTTTGCATGAAGGAGAAACAAACTTTCTCAATTTTAATATTAATAATATTAAGTAAAACTCAGAAGTCGCTAATCACTTCATAAAAACTTAACACGGGAATACCTCGAAATGATGACCTTCCTTTCTAAAATAGAATTATTAAAATCAGTGGGCTATTGACTAAGACGAAAAAAAAAACGTACAGTTGAATAGAGAACCTTCAGCTATTTTTAGACTAGATTAGAAACTGTGTAGCAGAATGCTGTGCAGTAGCTTGCCCGGATAGGTTCCATCATCCTACCGATTTGATTGTCGAGTTCAGTGACGAAGGGTAGGGCATCCGATAATCTAGCACCCATTTGTCTTAGAACCTATGGTTTATTTCATTAAAAGATAGACGTTAAGTTAATTTTAATGTTTGTCGATGGGATGTGACAGCTCCACTGCCAATGGTGAACTAACAATTAGGTAATTGAAGGCCAAAACTACCCTAAAGGGATGTGCAGCAATTCGCCCGGATTTGTAAATCCGCTTTTCCTGCTTTTGCTGTCATAGCGTCAATGCTCGTCATTGTAGTGATCTTAGCTGGGAAAGGTAACCGGAGGTCTTGCAAACTTAAGAGGCTTAAGAACATAGCCACTAACATATTTTGTAAATAGCCGCATATTTCTTTATCAGGAAATTCGTTCTACTTACCTTCCGATGTTGTCAGTTTACCCATTACGAATAGAAAATTAATAAAGACCTCTGCATCACAAGAATCGATCTAACCTTCAAGTAAGCATAATATTATATACTTATGTTAGAATTATTGCATGATATTTTCACGTCCGTATTATCAAAAAGATAGTCAAAGGTAACCTATAGCAAACGGGTACGTATCCTATCCCAGACAATTTTGCTTGAACATTAAAAATACACAATTTTAGTATGTTCAACCCGGGAATCTTATGTAGTTTTAACTAGCACCGTGTCACTAGATCATAGTGGGTCGCCCAGTACAATATTTTAGTTTGAATATAAATTCAAATACCTTTTACTTGCTTGCGTGTGTTTGGGTTAAATTTTATTATAAGTTAATCTGTCAAATGTAAAGTTATTTAACTACGAAGCTATATTACTACATATCTTCACGCCCATATGCCCGATGAGGTAGGGAAAAGCAAAACCAGGGCATCCAAGACTAGCCAAAGACAATAATTCTCACAATGTGATAGATGGCAAGTCTATCTCCAACAGGGCACGTATCCAATCTCGCTCAACGTTATTTGTTATTAAGAAATTAAAATACACATTTTTTTGTTGTCCAACTCGGGGATCGAAGCCGGAAGGAACGTCAAGAAGTGAAGTCCGACGCCGGACCGCTAGACTTCAGATTAGGAGTATACCTACTACACTACCTACTACTATTCTACTACTTTACCTGACGTCATTAACAAATACCGCTGAATCACTTTAATATACTACACTCTCTATCGTTTTGACTTTTATCAATTGATATCATAAGACTATCAGAAAGAGAGGTCAGTACAATAGAGGAAGTCGGCAGTATTTGGAAATTGTATCAGGGGGGGTGATTATGTAACTCAGTTACCAACTCAAAATGGATGAGTGTACATCGAATCGCCGTCAAATGACGTGTTTTGTATTTGCTATCTCCAGAGACCAATAGAAATACAATAGAGATAGCAAACACAAATGACGTCATTTGTTGTACACTTTTACAGTTTGAGTTGACAACTGAGATACATAATCACCCCCTAGGTCTGTGATAGCAGTGTAACTTCTAGTTACTACAGGGTGACATTTAAAGTACCAATCAAATTTTGAGAAACTATTCGGAATCGATATCACTTTCGATCTATCAAGTAAATAAAAATTGAAACAAAAGTCAATTTATAATTCTTATCCAACGCAAAATACAAGATGCATGGTTTTAAAGTAAATAAAGCATAAAACTGGTTCCCACCGACCGACCAGAGTCGCATTCGCAAGCTGGTGACGTCACGACTCGTACTAGGTACGACATAGCGTGATAACAAGTGAAGCATTTTGGGGACTGTTTAAAATGGATGTTTTTTTGAAGTAAATTTGGCAATAATTTTAAAACGCCTTTAACCCCTTATATTAAGATCTGACCGGTCCTTTCAAAGTAACCCTGTATAGCTTCATCAATTGGCCCGTAGTTAGAAGCTATTACATAATTAAATATTTAACCCTTGAACGTACAAGTGGCCTTAAGAGGTCTAAAAGTATATGTTGTAAAGTTTCTGTAAACTTTCTGAATAACAAAAAATACGAATCCTAATCGCTGAAATTAACTAGAAATTCTAAAACAGCAGTTAATACTAAAATCCCGGCATATTTTCGCTGTAAACAAGCTTATCACTTTGAGAGATTTGAGAAAGCCAGACCGCCTGCGCCCTTCCCACGGCTTTTTGTTAAAAAATTAAGAGATTTTCTCAGTCTTTTTCAGTTTTCAGAAAATCACTGAAAGAGTTCAAGATCTATATTATTTTAACTTCTTGACTAATTGTACGTCTACAAAACACTGTAAAGTGAAATGATATAACTTTTAACAAGAAATGTATTTGTATTTGTAAGGACTATTCCAAACAATAGATTTGTGGGTCTTATTCTTATTAAAATGTTCCAAGTTAAGTGGCGTGAATTTCTTACCATCAGGAAATCCGTATGCTTGTTTGCCTTCCAGTATCATAAAAAAAGTGTAACTAACACGACTGTCTTCCCTTATTTACCAATTTTAAGAAAACATTGAAGAAACATTACTTTTAATTTATACAATAACAAATATCCTATACAGGTATTTTCAATAATGATGTTTGTAGCTGTTTTAATTTTAATTGTTTTTTTTATGTTTCATTTGATTATTTATAGCTATAATAGTATTTGTACACGATGCCATCCATTTTATTTTCACAGCTTCATTTTAGCTTCGATTTAAAGTGACGCCATGACAGTTCTCATGTTTGCCAAGAATCCATATTTAGTGTTCAATTTTTATAGAGATGTACTACGACAATTGTCGATATTTTATTTTAAATTCCCAGAAAAGAATATTTGGACAAGATAAGAATGTATACCATTGCCACTGAAAATATCAATCACATTCTAGCGTAATAAGAATTCTTTCAAGTGCTCATTTAAAAGTAAAGAAAGTGGTTTGAATGTAATCTGATATATTTTTTTTTTGTAATGATAATGAATCTTGTAATAAATATAAAGAGTTAACTTATATAAGTAATAAACATATTTGCACTACCCAATCTAAAAAAAACGTGCTCGCGAAAAGTAAACAAATATTCTTTCTTTCGTTTAATTACATTTCCCTATTTAGGTATAAGCCAATTGAGTAGCGCAAAGTAAGTAAGGTGATAATTGCGATTTCTTTCGGTAGGTAAATAATAATTCAAATCTATTTGCCTAAACTTAACTATCAATCGATACTAATAGATCATGTATCGATATCGGTACTCTACTTTTTCTGGACAACCTTACAAAGTCAAAATGGCAGCCATATTTAGGAGCCGACGGCAGGCTTTTTTCGTAGGTATTTCATGTCCATATACTTAGAGGTAAATGACAAAATGTGTGTCCCCACATATTTTGCCACTTTGGAAATGTCTCTCATACAAATTCTTCAGTTTAGAAACAATGATAGTAGGAACTTTAATATCATTTTTAGGACCTAACCACACAACCCATACTTATGGATTTGAAGCAAAAAAAATAGTTTTAGTTGTAAGTATAGGGCCAAGTATATACCCCCAAAGTTTATTGTTATTTTTCTATTTTTGCGTAAAAAACTTAATGCATTTAGAGAGACATGACGAATCTATAATGGTTTTGTTTTTTAGCCTATGATTACGGAACCCTAAAAATAACTTAAATCATTCAGATATTTGATTGCTATCATTGTAAATTATAGGATCAATCTAAAACTAGCTCACATGGATCAAGATCCTTGTCAATGTTAAAGTGTTTTACACTGTCAGGCAATTTGTTTTGAAACTAATTCACTTAGGTACCTACTTAAATATTACTCCAAAACTACACGAAATAAAAATTTAATGAAAACTGTATGTTCCTAGCAAGAATGTAGGTTAACCCTTTAGCTTGGCCGTTTTGTTACCGCAAGAAAAGAAAAGAAAATGAAGAGTGAATACCTGTATATTCACCTCTCAGACCATGTGACGGCAGCGAAACGGCCAAGACATATAGTTTGACTAAGGCGTATTTTTTTAAAGATAGGGCTAGAGTTAGAGATCGCATACTTACAAGAACATGACGTGTGACATTTTGCCATTTGGACTCGTCTTGGCGACATTTTACTTGAAAACGTTTTTGAAGGGATTTATTACTGTTAGGAGTTCTCATAAAAATATTAAATTTAGTGGTATTATTAAATTTAAAGAAACCATTAATTTTAAATAACAGTCAATAGATTTATATTTATTTTCAAGATTCATAGCAAGAAATATAAATACCCTCTAAGTTGAGTTTTTCTCTCTAAATATAAATATTCACTAATGTGAGTCTCTCTCTACCTGTCTATACTTTGTGCTCATAGTAAGATAGGCCAACGTCTATTGGGATCAGCTTATGAAATAAATAAATAAACAAAGTGATTGTGCTAACATATTCTAGCACAAATAAGTTATTACAAAGTTTGTTATTGGACGAACTTTAATAAGCTGTTAGGAAGTTATGGAACAAACTTTGTAACAGTTTTGTGAACCATATTCAGGCAGAATTTTTTCTTTTCTAACTCGTAAAAGGCAAATATATTATGTACTTACATTTGTTATTGACGTCATGATCATGATAATTATGAAAAGGGAGGTGACAAACAAGCAGACAGTTAAATACCTTCTTTTCCCTATAAACCAGAATACGATAACATTGTTAAGAGTTAAAGATAGAGAAAGTATCTTCACACCGTATTCCCTAAGTGGCAGACAGAGGTTCAAAGAGGGCACCCACAACTAGCCGAAGACACTAAGCCCCAAAGTGGTTTGTAATATGTGTGCTATCAGGACACATACTCGATTCTGGACAACATTATTTTTTATTACATAATTGAATAAATACATTTTTACTTCGGTTGCCCAACCCGGGGATTAAACACAAGACCTCATAAAGTCAAGTCCAATATCAGACCTCTAGACCACAGAGGCGACAGCAAGAGTTAAAGATAAAACCATGAATATGAGGTAAACATTTATTAAAATATTATATACAAAATCAGAGCGACGGTAAGTAACATCTAAAATTCAACAGCTCTCAGGGTCAGAGTTGCATCCCTGTCAACATTAGCTCCTAGAAAGAGCCAGTCTTTCCCTGGCTGTGAAGCTTCTCTATCAATAGGCTCATCATCTGCACCGTGGAACTGTGCTAGGCACATTCGTCGGGGACGATCAGATAAGTTGGCGGAGCTGCCGTGGATGTTGAAGTATGAATAAATGGCATTATCACCTGCTTGTGCGATTCCTGGAGTAGCCTTTTCAATGGTTCATTGTTTCTGTAAATCTATATTTTTAATAAAATTGTAAGTCACTGAATTTAATACATTAAATATATTAAAAAAATAGAAGACTAAAAAGAGACATCAGAACAAATTTTTAGGATTCTAGAAATTTTTGTATGTTTGTTTGCATTAGTAAAATATAAAAAAGTAGAAAATTTAAAATACACATTTTCTATTTTTACGTTTTTAGCGACAAGAAATATGTTTTTTATTTATTTATTCTTATTGATGAATTTTTAAAGTTTTTAGGTACCTCTTCCGACTCCCTAGCTAAAATATCATTAACTAATTCGAGATGTTTTTTATTTACTTATTCTTATTGATGAATTTTTAAAATTTTTAGGTACCTCTTCCGACTCCCTAGCTAAAATATCATTAACTAATTCGAGATGTTTTTTATTTACTTATTCTTATTGATGAATTTTTAAAGTTTTTAGGTACCTCTTCAGACTCCCTAGCTAAGTATATTCTGATATAAGATCTGAAAAAGCATATCTTCACGTTCCCTTTGCTGATTAGTTATCAAGTATCTAACGATTCTAAGTCTAAATACTGCTGCTAGTAGTTTAGTAGGTACATTTTTAATATGAAAAATAGCATGCTCTGTTGGTTCAGTCATGCAGCAAGAATGGCAAATAAAAGATTGACAAAACAAATATACAATGCGATAGTGGAGAGATATAGATACCCGTGCAAAACTAGGTTGATTGATATTCCCCAACCTCCAAACCACAATTGACTAGGGTTTTATCCGAAGGCGGTATCAAAAGCCTCCGAAACCAGCGTGCTATATATAAGAATAAAAATAATGAAGAAAGTGGAGCTAGGCAGGTTTGCAGATATTGTGATATTTACTCGATACTCTCTACCTACACTGCAAGACATTGGGCTTGTAGATATGTAAGTTTTTTCAAATGGATAGTGATTAAGCACATGGCTCTCATCATGGTTGGAGACAATCGTGGTCTATATTCACCATAGATGTTAACAATGCGTGGATTTCTTGTTGCTGGGACGTTAGGTCTGTTGTGCAAGAGTAACGGTTGTAATACCCTTCAACGCGGAGGAAGCGAGTGCTATAGTGACAGAAATAGGTAACGCTATTAATCTCTATCTGGACAAGTTACTACAGAGCACTTTATCACCAGTGGTCTAGTTGGTAATGACCACTAACCTATGCATGCGCCGCTTGTCGATATTAAATTTGTTGTATAGATTTCTTACTTGGTCTACATAATTGAAGTCACTATCATCGATTGCCCCCTGATCTGGGAGTGGCCCTAGCTTATGTGACCCTAGCTTACGTGACCCTAGCTTATGTGACCCTAGCTTATGTGACCCTTGATATATGAAGAGACCTACGTTCTCGGGGCTGGAGTCGTCCAAGTGAATAAATGCAGCGATCATAGTGTCATTTTTGTATAGGAAGTACCAGTATCCTTTAAAGACAAATATGCTATGGGTATATATATATCAATCTGCTTCATAGACCATAGAACAATAAAAGTACTTAAATACAATATGTTTTAGATCATTAGTTCTTAAAACTATTAACTGTGACACCCACAACTCTAAACTTTGGTAGAAAGATAGATATTTTTATTTTTTTGGATTGGCATTATTGTAAAAGCTTTTATTTAATTTGCAATGTATGTACGTATGTTAGTTTGGGTGGAATCTTTGAACTTAATTTTGCAATAGATATCTTCAACCGATTGAGCTGAAATTTTGTATACGCGTTTAGTTTGGATGACAATGCACGATAAAATACTTGACGTCATTCTAAATCCAATATGGCGGACCATACAAGATGGCGGAATAGTGATTTTTAATGCACTTTATACAGTATGGATATCAAATGAAAGGACTCGTTGAGAGCAATTCGAAAAACGATGTGACGTCATTCTAAACCCAATATGGTGGACCACCTCAGATGGCGGAATAGTTATTTTTAATGCATTTCTACAATATGGGTTTCAAATGAAATATCTCGTTAGAAGCAACTCGAAAAATAAATGAAATAGCTGCCAAATGACGTGTTTTGTGTTTGCTATTTCCATTGTACTTCTGTTGGCCACAGGAGATAGCAAATACAAAATACGTCATTTGATAGCTATTTGATGTACGCTTTACCCAGTGATCATCACTAAAAAGATACGGAATAGCCCCGCTGGTATCATCTTGGTTAAAAGAAGATGATTGTAACATTTAATGGCTGGTTATTATTACCTGATGCAAGGGATAAGATGCTCCTTGATATGATGGAGGCAGATATTCTTGCTTTCCATGCATTCTTCTAAGGCGTCCAACAGGTCTTCATTGTAGAGCGCCTTGCCACAACATAATGGTACATCAAGTTGTGGATCCCTTTTACCCGGAAAATAGGTAACATATTTTTTCTTCATTATGCAAAAAATAAAAATTAGCTTGATCTTCTTGTTTTGTAATTAATCTAAAGTAACGAGGCACTTGTTAAATATACATTTAAAAAATCAATAAGGCATTTTTATTTATAAACATTAGATTTTATTGTAACTTTATTAAATAAAACTATAAATAAGTTGAATTTCTTCAATCTACCAAGAAAATGTAATAAAGTTTAAACTTAAAACCGATGTTTCAACTTATGACAAGAATAGCAAAAAAAATAATAATAATCTACCCGTAAAATAAAACACATGCTAAACAAAACGTGTTGTATTTTTTACTACCTACTTATACGTAAATTAAGAATTAAAACCCACTCACCATGTAAGGACTATCGCTAACTCTATGATTGTGAGCGCGTCCATACCACGCACTCTCTGTTTTAGACTCATTGTCGTATTCCGTGGAAAGCTCCTCTAAATTATTTCCCCTGATTGCACCCTTTAGAAGAATGTATCCATTATCCTTGTAGAACTGAATTTGCCCTGGTGTGAGTCCAGTCGAACTATGATTACGATTAAAATAATGTTTATCGCAAACGTGGGCCTTATATACCCTGAATGTAATGGTAATGTCATGGTGTTGAAAATAAGGAGATAAGTAATCATGGTTTGACGTTTGCGAAGGTTATCACAATCATAATATGATATAATAAATTAAAATGCAAAACATAATTTTATGGGTAATACATGATTTTATGATTTCCGACTTATTTCTTATCTAGACGTTGGTAAATAATTATAATCTGGAGTTACTAGGGTCGTATAATAAATAATAGTTAGTGTAAATATAGTGCAGTGCTTCCCAATCAGATGCTCCAGTATACCACTGATCTAATGTCTAACAACTAACTGTACTCTTGAACCTCGATTCATGCGATATTACAAAATTGGAATCGAGTTACGTCATTTGAGGTACTCTCGAATACAACCTTGGCAAATTATTAAAATTTAAGTAATAGTAAACAATTAATTATTTTATCGACTTCGTGGAATACACTACAACTGTGTTCTATAGTATCTAAAATTACACATTCGATTCCAATTTCTAATTCGCATGATATCGAGATTCATGAGTAACCTTACTGATCTGAACAAACTGATCTAAAATAAATTAAAAGCAAAAAACTTTTTAGAAAAAGCTTTATTTAACTGCTCTAAAAAGAAGAACTATATTAATATATGTAACATTACAAGCTAAATAATAAAAAGTGTGTGTGTACTTATGTACACGCGTTAGAAGTTATACTTCTTCGGCGCAATAAGATGAAAATCTTTTTAAAAACTAAAATGTTATCTACAGCTAACTTCACCATGTCGGTTTTTCGTGACGGTGTGCGCGCGCATCGTAAGAAATTACCCTCATAATTTTTTCCTAACGCGCCAAAAGAAGTATAACTTCAAAAGCATTTAAAATAATTCAGCTGCAGTTATTTGGTCGCCTAGATTTATCTCACTATTGCTAGATATTGATGAAAAATAAAGGATACAAAATTACCGAGAAACAACGCTCTGTATGAACGTATTCTCTATTGATTTAAAAGTAATCATACAGTCTACTTTAAGTCAATTATTTAAATTAAAATCCAAAGTCAATTTATATTCATTGTTGGATCAATTTTGATATTTAAAAAAAACTAGAAAAAATGCAGTGTAAGAAATGTATCTCTTTGAGTATTAAGTTGGTTTAATACTCAAAGCATTGAATGGTATTTATGGCCCACATTTTGACTGTGATCACTTCCAAAACAAAAGTTTATAATAGGTACCTGATTTTGTGGACTTTTGCTAATAACGATTTCAGACAAACAATCTCACGTTTAGGCAACATATAAGCAACAATAACAAAACAACATATATAATTTTTAGAAGGTTTTTTGAGACTTACTTGACTTGTGGTCTAGCGTTCTGGAAGTTGGACTTGACTGTATGAGATCCCGGGTTCGAACCCCGGGTCGCCTAACACAAAGAAAATTGGATTTTTCCAATACTCTAATAATAAAATGTTGGTCGGGATTGGATATGTGCCCGGTTGGCGATAGGCTTTTCACCTATCACATTGTGGGACTTAGTGTCTTCGGCTAGTCGTGGGTGCATTGGTTGTACCTCTGCCTACCTTTTCGGGGATATGGGCGTGAAGATACTTTTTTTTTACTTGACTTGATGTTTATCGTTGTACTATGGCCAAATTACACTATATAATATTTTTATAGCAACAACAGGAACAAAAAAATAGAAAATGCGTAGGAATTTTCAATTTTCTAATAAAAATAATGTTGCCCGGGATTGTAAATGTCCCCGGTAACGATAGGCTTGCCACCCATCACATTGTGAGACAGTATCTTTGGTAAGGGCTATATTTCACTGGACACCAGGTGAGTAGAGCTGTATACATTTTGTTGGTAGCGGCGACTGGTTGCGCCGCCATGGGGTCCCAGTGAAATATAGCCCTTAGTCGTGGGTGCCCTTGTTGTGCCTTTCTATATAATTATGAAGTTTTATCTAAGTCCGTTTTGTGGTTTTAGCGGGAAAGAGTAACAAATTCATCCATACACCCGTAATCACAAACTCTCTCATTTATAATTACAGTCAGATATTTATTTATTTTTGACCGACTTTCAAAAGAAGGAGGCTCTTAGAGTGTATGTGTTTTTATATGTCACGTTTACTCTACTAATTCTAAAGGAATATCGATTATTTTATGAAGTTTCAAGGGTGTTAGTTTTAGAGTCAATATAATCAGAATTTTTAATTGATTAACGACCTAGTACTGAAATCGGTGTCGGTTTTTGCTTGTTTTTACTGCGTTTAAATTCTTAACTGAACCTTTTCCAGGAGTAGATCCAAGTGAATGGAATAAAATGGTGAAGCACGCAAAAGCTAAGATAGACGAAGAGTGTGAGAGGGGGAGGGTGGGTAGAAGGGGAAGGAGTAAGAAATTAAGAGAGAGAAAGAGAAAACTTTTCTTTTTGGCATTCGCGTAAGCATTTTGTCATTAGTCAAGTAGACATTTGCATCAAATTTACCTAAATAAGGAATCAATTATAATTATCTAATTTAATAAGATTTAATTGCTAGAATTGGTATTTAAATAAAAATTGACGCTATCTGCTATCATGGGCGCTGGTAGCAGGGTGCAAGGGGGTTCAACTGCACCCCCTGTCCGGAAAGAAAGTAGAAAAAATTACAGGAGTTAACTTGCGGGAGAGTAATGCTTTTTGAGACTATGTATGTATGTTTGTTTGTGTTCGTATCTAATTATGCATGTTGCTATACATGTTTATTTCGATGTTTTATATTAGTTAACAATATGTCTGGTATATAGCATAATCTATAGGTATGGTTTGTGTCCAGATGAACTTCGACATCTGTATCTTTTCTTTTATCATAATTATATGGACGCGAACTGACATTTTTAATAAGCGTAGTAACAATGGTAAAAAAATTAGAACCCCATGTTTCATATATATTACTTTACATTGAAATAAAGGATCAACTTTGAGATAGTAAGAGCAATTGGTGTCCACTGTAGATGCAAACTTGCCGATTTAAAAAATTGGTATGCTGATTTGCGTCCACCCAATTTTAACTTTTTAAAATACAAAAAACAATCAGAAACATGAATATTTTTATTCATTTGTGGAAATTAATATATATCTTTAGTTACACTTAAAAATTAAGCTTTGGTTCACTATTTTTGCACTTTTTCTTGTATAGCTGAGATTAACTATTTCTTCTAAACAGTGAAAAATATACTTACGATAATTTTTTTGTCTATATATGTGTGTCTCTAATAATATATTATATTCTAGGCAGAAACCACTTTTGATTGCCGTCGTTTGTTAGTTTACTTAATTTTTTAATATTTAACCTGCTCGAAATAGACGCGAATTGTACGGTAGACGCGACCAGACAACCCTATTTTGGACAGCTTTGCTTTATGTCAACATAATTTTTGTACATTTCATTCTCCATTGGGTCCTTTGTTAATTGATTTTTGGGAAAGTTGGCTTATGTTTGAACGAGAGTCTTTATCTATATCTATGTCAAATTCCATCAACATAGATAAAACCGCTTAGACGTGAAAGCGTGGCAGATTGACAGATAATTACATCTACTGGTATTACATCGGAGGCTCTGTAATGTTATGTGTGTTCTCTAACCCCTCGGATGAGATATTCATAAACAATATAGAATAGTTAAGAGAAGTACAACTACAAAAACCTATATTTTTTTTAAGATAGCAAATGATTTCGTCCCATATAAATTTTATCAATATCCAACATAATAATTATAATATAAGAGAAAACAATCCAGCAGACAGTTAATATCCTTCCTTAAACTTCAAACTAGTATACGACAATATTATTGAAAAAGGTGAAGATAAAAAAGTATTTCTACTCTTGTATCCCCGAAGAGTTTGACAAAAAAGATAGGTGGAAAAAATTTCACCAGCAGGACAGATATCCAATCACTGACGTTATTTTTTACTAGAAAATTGAAAAATATATTTTTCTTTTGGGTCTCCAACCCTTGGGTCGTACTCAAAACCTCATGAAGTCAAGTCCAACATCGGACCTCTAGACTACAGAGAAACAGTATATATGAGGTAAACATTTAATAAAATAATATGTACAAAATCACAGCAAAGTTTAGTTAGTAATATTTAAAATTCGACAGCTCTCAAGGTCAGAGTTGCATCCCTGTTAACATTGACTCCTCGGAATAGCCAGCCTTTCCCTGGCTGAGAAGCTACTCCACCGACAAGAGGCTCATCATCTGCATCGTAGAACTGTGCTAGGTACATGCGTCGGGGATGATCAGATAAGTTCGCGGAGCTGCCGTGGACGGTGAAGTAGGAGAAAATGGCTATGTCACCTGCTTTTGCAATTACTGGAGTCGCCTTTTCAATGGGCCATTGTTTCTGTAAAAATCGATACTTATATAGAAAATAGGCATCGAATTCTGTATATTAAAAAAAATAAGAAACGAAAAAGGGACATTAGAAAAAATTTTAGGGATTCTTAAAATCTTTGTCTGACTGTATATGACCGTGATTCCGCTGAATCTACTGAAACGGTATCAACGAAATTTAGCTCGTACATACATACATACATATCTTCACGCCAAGTCCCTTACGGGGTAGGCAGAGAGTATCGAGTGCCAGACCTCACGATCCTGACAAACCTGTCTTGCTTCCATCACATTCATAACCCTTTTCAGACAAAGACGCCGGTTTTGGAGACTCTTGACACCACCCTCGGATAATATCCGATTGATCTGATCGTGAAATGTCAGGCTTGGTCTCCCCGGGTACCTACATCCATCCACATTCGCATTGTATATCTGCTTTGTCAATCTTTCATCTGTCATTCTTTCCACATGACCGAACCAGCGGAGCATCCCCTTTCGCATTTTAACACCAACACTTTCTTTCAATCCCACTCTTTCTCGGATCTCACTGTTACGAATGCGGTCAGCGAGCGTTACACCACAGATTTTCCGTAGTGCTCTCATTTCGACCGCATTTATCCTAGTTTCATTTCAAATTTAGCTCGTAGATACTTTATGTTCCGAGCAAGGTTTATAGGATACTTTTTCGATAGGCTGTTTCTGTAAAATTTATGTTTAGATAAAAACCGTAGAAAAAAGAATTCTGTATATTTAAATTAGGCGCTTCGGATATATTCGTCAAGATTCGGAAATCCGAATGTATTTTAAAGATATCTATATATAGAGTTGTTATTACATAATTAATCATTTCACTTAATTTTAGATTAGGTCAGCCACTTTAAAAGTAAAAATACAAAGTGTAAAAAATGTAAAGTCGAAGCGCATATTTTTAAAATAGTTATACTATACATTGAGGATAAATAAAAACTACGAGACTAAAAAGTGGCAGTAGAACAAATTTTTAGCGCTCTTAAAATTTTTGTCTGTCTGTCGGTATTATTTATATGATTCACGCCGAATCTACTAAACTGATCTCAACGAAATTTAGCTGGTATATACTTTATATTCCAAGTTAGTTTACAGAATACTTTTAACCCGCTCATTTAAGTGGATCCTGTGGGAGAAGGATAAAATTAATTAATGCGTAGTCCTGTTTAATCTATTCGAATTTGATTTGGTAGTATGTGCTTAACATGTCCCCTTTTTTTGATGTCACAAGTTTTGTAGTCAAATTACAGATATAACGACACGTCGTATAAAGTAACCTTTACTTAAAATTAGGGATGTAAGACACATTTGAACGTACAGATCATTTTATATTAGATACATATTCTGATATAAGATCTGAAGAAGTACATCTTATAATGCCAAGTAATCGAAGTTCGGAGGGTCAGCTAGTAAATAATAATGAGTCTAAATCAAAGTAAACTGCTTTTAGTACATCTTAATTGACATGAGAAAGGGCTTGCGCTGTTGGTTCAGTCGCGTGAAAGGAATGTCAGATACAAGATCGACAAAACATACTTAAGTACTTATTGTCAATCTTTTATTTAATCTTCAATTTCAATGTGGTTTTGGAGATATATAGGTGCCCGTGGTAATGTGTTTTGTTTGATATGCAATGACTTATTTGTTTGGGTATTATCCGAGGATGGTGTCAATATTCTCCGAAACCAGCATATTTCAAAAAGAAATTAGGTAAGAGTGAAGAATATGGAGGGAGCTTGGCAGGTATGTAGAAATCATAATATTAGGCACAATACTCTCTGGTCTGAATAACATAGCAGCAAACACACTATTCTCCAGGTTGTAAGAGACACGCGTTGCCTATAGTCACTATGGAGGTTATAACGGTGCCGCTTTCCCATGACTAAGATCTTAGTATGCAAATCTACTCTATTAACCTCACGACCGGATAGGTACACGATGGATCCCTAGTCGGTCAGTTGCCGATTAGCACCCAACCATCAGTGGTTTTATTGGTATTGACCTATTTAACCTATTCTCGCTTGGTGAAATTAAATTTGTTGTATGTATGTTGTAAGGTCTCCTTACCTGGTCTACATAATGGAAGTCACTACCATCGATTTTGCCCTGATCTGGAAGTGGCCCCAGCTTGTGTGACCCTGGATATATGAAGAGACCTCCATTTTCCGGGCTGGAATCGTCCAAGTGAATGAAGGCAGCGGTCATGGAATCATTTTTGTATGGGAAGTACCAGTAGTCCTGAAAAACAAATAAATATGTTATCGGTATCAATTTTATGATAAAATAATAAATTTAGATACGTAAAATAGTTTAAGATCATTAGTTTTCAAAACTATATACCACCACATACACTGCACCACGAAATTTTGATAGAAAGTTTGCTACATATTTTTATTTTTGTCTAGCTCACAATCTTCCTTTGTTTACAAGTACAAGTACAAGTATCTTCACGCCCATATCCCCGAAGGGGTAGGCAGAGGTACAACCAAGGCACCCACGACTAGCCGAAGACACTAAGTCCCACAATGTGATAGGTGGCATGCCTATCGCCAACCGGGCACATTTCCAATCCCGACCAACATTTTTTTCTTTATTAGAAAATTGGATTATTCCAATTTTCTAATAAAGAAAAAAATGAAGAAAGAAATTTCGTTGGTCGACCCGGGATTCGAACCCGGGACCTCATGCAGTCAAGTCCAACACCCGGACCGCTAGACCACAGAGGTCCTTTGTTTATTTTGTAATATTGTTATACAAACGATGTTAAATCTAATATATACAATTCTCGTGTAACGGTGTGCGTGAATGAACTCCTTCGAAATGGCTCGACCGATTTTCGTGAAATATTGTGAGCATGTTGAGTAGGTCTGAGAATCGACCAACATCTATTTTTCATATCCCTAAGTGGCAAGGGTGATTTGTTTTACTATTATCAGATTTAAAAAAAAGTAGTAGAACAACGTCTTCGGGGTCAGCTATTTAGTTAATATTACTTAAAAAACTGTAATGTTTAAATTGTAATTTTAAAAATATTTTGAATTCAATCATAGTAAAATTTGGTGCAGTCAGATAAATCGAAACTAAATTTTTATTAAACGACTAGAAGTTCCGGCGAACTTTGTTTCACCCGTTCAGTTTGTGTTGGAAAAATTAAAATGTTGTTTTTCCTAGTTTTCTCGCTGGTCTACGGGATAAATGTACCCTAAATCCTTTACCCGGTTCTAAGCTGCCTTCCCATCAAATTTTTAGCCCTAATGGGCTTAGACTTTCTTGAGTTTTATATACTGTAACTAACACGACTATGCATTCGTCGACTTTTCATTATTTTAAGATGTATTCGACTATTCGTGGCGGAGAGAAAGCCAACTAATCAAAAACCATGAAAATTGGTTCAGCAGATATCGGGTAAACATTTGTAACAAACCCCTCTTTGTTTTATATATATAGACTAGCTGATCCAGCAAACTTCCTATCGCTTGACATTAATGCTTTGATAGTAGCGCAGTCTGTCTGTCGGATCCAATGTTAAACATTCCAAAATCAACACCTACTTATTATTAAAAAAAATAATTAAAAAAACATTTTCCAGGAGACCAAATTGTGAATCTAAACCATTCTTGAATTCCCTTGAATACACACAAAAAATCCGTCCAGTCGTCTAGAAGGAGTTCCGTGACAAACACACGAATACAAGAATTATTAATATAAAGATGTGCTACTCGACGTGATTTTGCGACCCCCCTTCCAGGTAGCCGTGACGCACTGTTTAGGCGTTGTTGTCTTACGCTTGCGTTTTGACTACAGGACTTCAAAAGACCTGGTGGTCAACAGATAACCGTAGCCTATAAACGCCGTAGATGGGAAATGTATATTGATCTGTTTTTAAAATATTAGAACTATAGCAGAAATCCATCTTCTTTATTAACTTCCGGACTAGAAAATTGCAGTATGCCATTGAAAAAGGCTAGGCGTTGGTGACCTTCTCAGGCAAAATGCTGCAACAGCACCTCCAGTTACCTTTATTTATTTTAGTTTATTATTTTTTTCAGTTTATTAGTTGGACGGTTAGTTAGGCTACTCAGGGGATCCAGACCAGTATACTTTCCTAGCAAGTCACAACTACATCCAGTAATCTGGATTTTTGATTTCAGAAAAGTTTGAAGTATCGTGCGCATCATCTTGATGCGTGGCGATCTGCAATTTTGCGATTCCGAAAACATTTTTTACCCCGCCCAACACTTTTGAGGAATCAGTTACCGAGGGCGGTATTCCCTAACTAACATGACTTGGGAACTATTAAGAAAAGAGCGTACTCATTTCTTTATGGTCGGCAATGCTTCTGTGATACTTCTGATATTGCGGATGTCCGAGGATGTACTTGCTTGTTTGCCTTCTTTTATATACAGAATAAAGATTAACAGAAAAATCGAATTTGTGTTTATCAAAACCTGTGATGAGCAAAGATCGTTTTTTTAAAAAGTTTATTGTTAGTTTAATGGCTGGTTGATATAACCTGATGCATGGGATATGATGCTCCTTGCTGTGGTGGTTTGTAGTGCGCCTTGGTATGATGGAGGCAAATATTCTTACTTCCCATGCAGTCTTCTAAGGCGTCCAAAAAGTCTTCATTGTAGAGTACTTTGCCGAAGATCGCGTGATGGTACATCAAGTTGTGGATACCTTTTACCTGGAAAGAAAGGTTATTTACAAGATTTTAGACTGGACACTTAGTAAAAAGTAAGAATTTGTCTAGTCATGTTCCCGTCCATACTCCATAGGAAAGGGTAACCGGTAGGCTGGCATAATTGTCCAGACACTTCGGTCATAAGATATCGACGTAGCAACAACATTTAAGGTGTCTGTATTCCATGGTGCTGAAATATTGTTAGTAATTATTTTCAAATAAGAAACTATCTTCAAGCTTGTATCTACAAAGAGGTACGCAGAGGTATAACTAGATCACCTACGTATAGACGAAGGTAGTTAGAGTCTAACAGTGTGATAGGTGGCAAACGTATCGACAACTGGGCACTATGCTACCTGCGACCACATGTAATCATAGACATTATCGGACCACTAGACCTTAGAGAAGATAGATAAAGAAGCACTTCAAAGATAAATAAAAGTTTTAATGATTTAATATTGTGTATATCTCAAATATAGCTTTAGCCCAAATAATAACTCAGTGTTCTCTACCGCATCTATCACGGGGAATGCTCTGAGGAGTTGTTTTGTTTAATTCCAGCCGCTGATTTCCACCTTTGGACATCGCGTCAGAGCTAAAGGTATCATGCCAATCATCTGGATGCGTGGCGATCTACAACTGTGAGATTCCGAAGACATTTTTACCCCGTATAACACCTTTGTGGAATCAGTTATCGAGGGCGATATTCCCAAACGATTATGACTTAGGAACCTTCAAGAAAAGAGCGTACTCATTCCTTAAAAGTCGGCAACGCATCTGTGATACTCCTGGTGTTGCGGATGTCCGTGGGCGGAGGTGATCACTTTCCATGAGGTGACCTACTTGCTCGTTTGCCTCCTCTTCTACAAAAAAAATAAAGTAAGAAACGGAAATAAAATCTAGGGGTGTATCAATATCAGACACTTTTTTTGTATTCTAGTTCAATTGAACTAGAATACAAAAAAATGATATCATACTTGGCTGAACTCAATTAGTTGAAATTTGACTTTTTTGTATTTGACATTTAGTATCAGAATCAAAATCAGCAAAATCTTTATTCACTTGAACCCTGCATGTGGTACTTGTGTGCGTTGACATTTTTATAAACTACCACCGGCAACACGGCCACAAACTGAGAAGATCCGGCGAAAGAAACTCAGCGGGCTTATCTTTTTTTATAATAGTTACAATATACACTAGATTAAAAACA
>NJDC01000250.1:31324-54034 GCA_002245475.1 Calephelis virginiensis | reverse complement strand
AATTACAATCTGACTTTAACTTAAAAAAGGTACAACAAATCACTATACAAATTGCAGTGGGAGATTGAAACCTCTATTCCCAAGCATGTTCATCTTCCAAATACTCTGAGATAGTATAACAGCATTTTTGACATAATTTTGCTTTTATACAATTGTATACTTATTTAAAGGTAGATATCTAATACCAATGGGCAGTTTATTATAAACGTATACATTGACCCAGAGTAATATTTATTATTATTTGGTTAAGTATTTCATTGTTAACAAATCGTGTATCTACACTTGTCTACGTTTATGTTTGTTTCTGTTTTTTCCTTTTTACGGGTCAGCTGGTAGAAATCTCTGTTGCTGGAGATAAGCTCGCCCATTGTACTGTATTATCTTTATGTTCATGTTTGTGATAGCGTTTTGTGTACAATAAAGATATTATTATTATTATTATTATTAAAAATGTACTACCATTTAACTTAATCAATCAAATAGCTCTTTTGAGATGGTATACATTTATAAATCGCAGGCAAATTCTAATTAGCCAAATAGCGAAGTAGAAAATTCAATAAATAATAAAACCAACAAACGAATAGTTAAACAGACAAACATACTAACACACTTTGTTTCGATTTCTGTAGTTTTAATTAATACTCCTAATAATCATTTTTCCCAATTTATTACAAATAGTGATCAGCTTTTAACATGATAGAAAAAAATAGTTTCATTTTGTTGTTTTGAGATTAATCAGTAGTAACGAAATACTTAAACATATACTTCATTGATTATTTGTTTAAAATATTCAACTTTCATTAAAGAAAATAAAAAATCAAAGTTGAATTAAATTTCTTTAACTTTACGAAATGTAGTATAAAGAAATTCGAATCCACAATTTATATTTTAAAGCGATCAACGATGTACTAATAAGCAATTTAATTTCAACTATTTACTAAGAATAACAAATAAACAAATATTTTAATGATAATCCACGATTGTAATAAAATATCAACAAAATATGTTATAATTACTTACTACGTGCATGTACATAACCTAAGAACTAAATAATCTCAAAGAATTGTAACCTACTCACTGTATACGGACTATCGCTGACCCTATGATCAGCGCGTCCAACCCACGCACTCTCTGTTTTAGACTCATTTTTTCTTCTAAACAAATTATCGTATTCCGTGGAGAGCTCTTTTAAGTCCTTTTCCTTGATTGCACCCTTAAGGAGAATGTATCCATTGTCCTTGTAGAACTGAATTTGCTCTTGTGTGAGTCGAACCATAGCTACGATTAAAATAATGTTTGTCGTAACAGTGGGCCTTATATATCCCGAATATAATGGTAATATCATGGTATTGAAAATGAGAAGATAAGTAATCATGGTTTGACGTTTGCGAAGGTTATCACAATGGTATCAATATTACTTAATCATGTCATAATAAAATATTATGCTACAAATTATAATATTATGAGTAATATATGATTTTGTCTTTCCCAACCTTTTAACCTAGACTTTTATAAATAACTATAATGTGGGTCTTTAATTAAACATTCAGTGTAAGTATAGAGTAGTGCTCCTACTTAGATTATCCGGCTTACTGCTGATCTAATGTCTAACGAATAACTGATTTAAACAAATTTATCTGAAATATGCTCTGAATACATTCTGTTGTCGGTATTTAGGCCTCACTTTTGCACGACAAAAGAAAAATAAAGTATCTTCACGCCCATATCCCCGAAAGGGTAGGCAGAGGTACAACCAAGGCACCCACGACTAGCCGAAGACACTAAGTCCCACAATGTGATAGGTGGCAAGCCTATCGCCAACCGGGAACAATTCCAATCCCGACCAACATTTTTTTTAATTCGAAAATCGGAAAAACCCGATTTCATTTTTGTTGGCCGACCCAGGATTCGAACCCGGGACCTCATGCAGTCAAAAAAATAAAGTATAAAAAATTTACGAAAAACATGACCTCTCTCTTTGCGAATAAATTCTACTTTGAATATAAGTAGCCATATGGACCACATTTTATTCAATCAATTAATCATGTAAATAATTTAGAGATACATACAAAATAGAACTACATTCAATGATGAATAAATATAGGCCAAAAATATGTAAAAACTTTAAAATACGCATTATAAAAATGGTATCACATTGAATGACTTTATAGCTCACAATTTTTAATACGAGTGTAACTGCTTCAGTAGAAAAGTACATCATATATTTTGTTTTATGACGAACTATTTAAGACAATCAATACACGCAAGATACATAGTTCTCGAAAGGAAACTTTCTGACTTACTTTCCTTGATATTTATCGCTATGATAAGGCCAAAGACATCCATCTTCAAAAGCATTTATACTCAAGATATCAGTAGGATAGGATTTGTGTATTTGTGACCGACTTCACTAAGCACGATTACTGTGCTAATTCTAAATGGAAGTCGAATTCATGTTGCAGAGGTGATAGTTTTTGAGTTAAAATAAAGCGTAAAAAAAGGATCTTCACGCCCATATCCCCGGAGAGGTAGACAGAGGCACTACCAGGTCACCCACAACGAGCCAAAGACACCAAGTCTCACAATATGATAGGTGGCAATCCTATCGCCAACCGGGCACATATCCAATCCCGAGCAATATTTTTTTTTAAATAAAGCGTCTATTTCTTTATTTAACGTTGTATTCAAGCCGGAGTTGGGTTTGCGCTTGTTTTTTATTGCGTTTAACTTATTAACTCAAATACACTCAATGGTAGAACCAAGTAAATAGATTAAACTGGCGAACCAGCCAAAAGCTAAAACAGAAATAGATAGAGAGGGGAGATAAAAAACGAGAGATAGACTGTGAGGGGTTGAAAGGTGAGAGAGAGAGAGAGAGAGGGAGAGAGAGAGAGGGAGAGAGAGAGAGAGAGAGAGAGAGAGAGAGAGAGAGAGAGAGAGAGAGGAAGGGGAGAAAGATATTGAGACCTTTAAAATAACACAGTGATTACAAAACATCAACATTTATTATCGCATACAAATACAGCAACAGTCAAAATTATCTAGAATTTAATAAATCTAAGAGTGAGTGCATACCGCTTAGCTTTAGCTCCTCGAAAGAGCCAGCCTTTTCCTGGTTAGGGAAATTCTCCATCAATGGAGTCAGCATCAACATCTTGGAACTGTGACAGGTACATATTTCGTAGACGTTAAAATAAATTCGCGGAGCTGCCATATATCGCGAAGAAGGAAGAAAAGGCGAAAAGTAGTTCTTACAATAGGCCATTGTTCCTCTAATAAATAAGTGATACTTTTTATCAATCAAATTTCTGTAAATATTTAGTTTTCAAATAATATAAGTAGGTAATCATGAAACTAAATAAACTAAATGAAATAATTATGGTACCTTATGGTAGTTAGGGTTAAACCTAATTATATTTTTAAATAAATTTTGTTCAAATATTTAAAACATAATATGTTATAAATCTTAATAATAAATTTGTATAATTTTAAAGATATTTGCACACCACAATGTGGTAGAATATGTTGGTATTAACAAATATATTTTGTTACAGCTTTTAACACACATTTTCGGCAAATAAGTAAATTTCATTTTTCAAATAATTAAACCAGTTATAAATATAAATAATTGGCTTAAAAGTTAAAGTGTATGTATTTTTTTTTATTAATATTAAAATATTTGCTCACATAAATATAGTAGTATATGTTGATATACTTAAATATTTTTGTAACATCTCATTTACACACATATTCCGCAAATAAATAATTTTCATTCTTTTTTCAAACATGACAACTAAAATTTTCACTTTACAGTCTTTAGTAAAATTACAGTGTATTGTTTTCTTTAAAGTAAATATGTCAGTTGATCTTATAACTCAGTTCAAACTGTCGCAGAAATGAACAGTCTAAATTTAGGTTACGCTTTTAATAATAAATGAACCATAGCTTTATACAAGATGCCTGGTAGTAGGCTTATTCTTCAAAGGGACTGCGACTCAAGGAAATTTTCCTCTTAATAAATAAGAAATTAACCTTATTAATTTCTCGAGGTAGTAACGATGAATAGAAATGTTTCAGATAAGAATACAAATAAATCTTACTAAGCATATTACTTTAGAGATATCCGAAGGAAAGTTATTACATATATCTGTAAACTTAGCTTCACATGTACATGTATAATTACTAGCCAATATAATTACTATCAGTTTGTATGGATTGAAGCATAGTTTTTTCCATCTCCTCTAATTTTTCTTCTTAAAAACTTTATGCTAACTGAAACACTAAAAAAAGAGTGTGTACTCATGTAAAGAAGAGCGTACACGCGCCAAAAGAAGTATAACTTCAGAAGAGTTAGCGAAATTGATCCCTTCGTTCAGGCGTGATGCAATTACAAATCTAGATGAAGATTAATTTTGGACATATAGATAAAGTAGAGAATCGGATTTTCTCGGGCGGCCTTTGAGCTTCTTTTGTCAGCGGCGACAAAGCTGCGCTCGAGTTTCTACTCTCGAAAGTCTACACATCGCTCGTTACTCGGACAAGAAACCCTTGAGCATGGTTATGTTCTGTAGATAGTTGTTCTATCTTCACCCAAACAGGTTAAAAACGCGTTTACATCTACGCGTATCGTGTCTGGTACACACACTTGGTACTTTTTTTTTGGTACAATGTCGTATTGCGTTAGGTCACGGTCAGTGCTATAATCTTTTTGGAATGGGGGCTAAACGGAAAAAAATCTTACGAAAATGTTATCACATTTTTTGCTCTGTGGTCTAGCGGTTCAGTACCTGGACTTGACTGCATGAGGTCTCGGGTCGAAATTTTTTTTTCATTTTTCATTTTCTATTTTTTTATTATCATTTTTTTTTATATATATTTTTTTATTTCATGTTTCTCTGTCTATCTCTCCCTATAAGAGAGATAGAGATTGATTGATATTGAGAGAGAGAGGGAGGGAGAGAGAACTTTGTTTCATCCGGGTGTCCCTTGACACCTCTCAACTTTTTTTTTTCATTTTGTATCCAATAGGTAAGCGTGCGATTTGAGAATGTTATTTTGGTTTTATAAGTCTTTATGTCTTTTATAAGTCTATCTATATTTATTTAACATGGCAAAGGACAACTATAGTTGACTGTGCTGTTTTTGAGCTTTACTTCAGTTGTTAAAAATGAACTTTTATGAAATGACCACATGATTTTTTATTGAAGATTTGCTATACGTTAAACGATTTTTATTTGTTTTAAAAAATACTAAAATATCATATAGGCCGATGTAACTATAACGCTTATAGGTATTTATTTAAAAAACAGAGCAGAGTTAGACCGCGGTAAATTACAATGTGCCTCGAGTTTAAAAAAGCTTTTGACATTACGCATTGCTCTAAGTACAAGCACCTCGCGAGATCTTGATCTTGAATCTGGTGACGAAACGAAAATCACTCTATGTAGTCGCAGAACAAATTCATTAAAGACCATGCGACAACATATAGTGTTTTTTTTTAATTTATTTGCTAGTGGTCATTTCGTAATTGTATAAAAAAATGTTATTGTACTATGAAACATCTAGTTGCTACTACAGGTCTACATTTCTAAAGTTCAGGATTTTTTTGGGTGGTTTGGGAGCTTTCTCTGTCCGACGACACCAACACCGTGACTCTATCGCGGTGGAAAACAATTCGGAGTCAGTCAGTTTGTAAGTCGTTCATCGTACGTGGTAGTCTGAGTTAGTTAAATTTATAAATAAATGAAGAAATTTTTTTTCGCCTGTGAGGTATAGCGGTCCGGAGTCGGAGTTGCCTTTTTTCGGGCAACAAAAAAAATTAGTATTTTCAATTTCCTAATATTGTAATGTTACCGAGCGTTAGATATGTGTTCGGTCGGCGACAGGCTTGCCACGTATCACATTGTGGAACTTAGTGTCCGGTTAGCCGCGTGCACTAATTATATCTCTGCCTATCTCTTCATGGGTTTTTTCATTATTGTTGTTTTTTCTCCTGACCTGACTGCCCAAGTTTGGAAACGGTGGTAGTAAAAGGCATGATATCCGGGTTGTCTGCCTGTTTCTTTCATAGATGACAGATATATTTATCAATGTTGATACGGGATATAAAACCATCACGGGATATGATAAAGGCGAGCAGAAAAGCTATGGCTACAGGAATAAGTAAGAAGTGGCTCCTATCCAAGCGAGCTGTTGCATAGCCTGCTTCATCATTTTTAGCGTTTTCCTTGTTGTTATATTACGTTATGTTTAACCACCGACTCAAATGTGTGTGTGTCTGTCTGTATGACACTGTGTGTATCTATCTGTAGTTGGATTTGTTGCGAGTTATTCAAAACGTTTAATTTTTAACACATAAATAATTATATCGCCTCTGTGGTCTAGCGGTTCACTTGTTGGACTTGACTGCATGAGGTCCCGGGTTCGAATCCTGGGTCGGGCAACAATAAGAAAATTGGGTTTTTCCAATTTTCTAATAAAAAGAAAATGTTGCTCGGGATAGGATATGTGCCCGGTTGGCGATAGGCTTGACACCTATCACATTGTGGGACTTAGTATCTTCGGCTAGTCGTGGGTGCCCTGGTTGAGTACCTCTTCGGGGATATGGGCCTGAAGATACTTTTAGTTTTATAAATAGTTATACTTAAATTACTAGCTGAAACTGTGAACTTTATGACTGAACCTTTTTTATTTATTGTGAAGTTAGTTTGAATTAAGCTTTATTCTATTCGGATTCAGGCGTGAAACATATAAGTGCGTTATCAATGTTATAGAACATTGTTAAAATCAAAAACATCATAATGTTTATATTCCATTTAAAACATGGACGCCGATAACCTTAACATCGTAAATTTTATGATAATTAAAACGGCAATAACAAATTGTTGACAAGTAACATACTACTACTTTATCCCAGCTGGATTTCCATATCATATAAATATGTTTGTCAGTAGGTCATGAGTGAAGTCTAGTTGCGGTGGTCATGAGTATGGTTGGCGTAGCGGTTGGCGATTCTGAGAGTAAGGCCGCAATTCCGATCCGGTGGTAGTTTATAAAAATGTCGACGCGCACAAATACCACTTGTATGGTTCAAGTGAGTAAAGATTATTCTGATTCTGATTCTGATTCTGACGTATTTCGTGTTTGCGTATTTCTGGAAGTCATGAGTATAGTTAAAGTATTGTGGTCATTAGTATAGTTGGCATAGCAGGTGATGGTGGCTCATAAGTGAATGGTAGCAACCATGTTTCTTTTGACCTACAACAAGTACGTTTCGCAGTATTTGGTATCATAATATTATATAAATTATAACTTACTTTTTTGTCACTTAAAAAATGCAAAAGACTTTTTTAAAGAAAAGTAAATCACACTACAGTTTTCCTGTGAATTTTGTGACTTAGCCTATAATTATTTCGTGTTTAATCCTAGTTACTTTGTATGTTTGGGCCAAATTTCATAAAAATCGGTTCGGCAGTTTTGGCGTGAAGGAGTAACAAACATAAAAAATTTGACTTAAATAAAATTAATAGGATTGTGCAGAGAGCACTCAATCGCAGTTGAAAAATAATCCTGCAATGACTGGCCTGAATAAGTGCCACAACCTTCCTACAGCAATGAGGTCACAGTATTTAAATGTTTTTAATGGTGAAAAATGATAGCAATTATCAAGTAGTGTCTTATCATTAAAAAAATGTGTGTGTGCGATTCACACACGATAGAAGTAAAACTTCAGTAAATTGACAAAAGAATGAGATGAATATATCATTTGTGTCTCTTACCTGCAAAAAAATGAGATGGATATATATTTGTGTCTCTTACCTCTCGTTTTTCAGTTGCACCCGTTTTGAAATCACAACGATTCTAAAGAAGTTTTACTTCAGTATCAATACGTATCAGATGGTGCTTTTTGATAGGGTAATGTAACTATGAGATAACTGAACGCAAAAAGCAAGTACACATTTTCTGATCACCATCAATTATTACTTTTATACCACCACCACTTTTGTTTGATTTGTTTCTGTGATCCGCCGGGATCCATATCAGTTATAATTAATGTGATCAGTTGTAATTATAATTGATGTGTATATGAAAATTCGAACAAGCTACTTTCCTGCTGGTAAAAGATAATCGCCTCTGTGGTCTAGCGGTTCAGTTGTTGGACTTGACTGCATGAGGTATCGGGTTCGAATCCCGAGCCGAGCAACAAAAAGAGAATTGGGTTTTTCCAATTTTCTAGTAAAAAAAATTGTTGCTCGGGATTGGATATGTGCCCGGTTTGCGATAGGCTTGCCACCTATCACATTGTGGGACTTAGTGTCTTCGGCTAGTCGTGGGTACACTGGTTGTGCCTCTGCCTAGCTCTTCGGGGATATGGGCGTGAAGATACTTTTTTTAAAAAAAAGATAATCGTGGTCTACAAACATACCAGATGTAACAGGTGCATCGCTGTCACAAATTGGGATTTTAGGCCTATTGTCCAACTCTACGAGCTACCATACCTTCGAGACCAGAACATGAAACTGTCATTATGGTAGTAATAGGTAAGATGGCGAATCCAAGTTGCGATAGCGATGGCAAGTTGCTGCACACCAGAGTGGTGATTATGTATCTCAGTTGCCAACTCAAACTGCAAAACTGTACATCAAATGACGTCATTTGTGTTTGCTATCTCTACTGCATTTCTGTTGGTCACTAGAGATAGCAAATATAAAACACGTCATTTGACAGCTATTTGATGTACACTTTTCCATTTTGAGTGGGCAACTGAGTTACATAATCACCCCCCAGGTTTACCACCAGTCCTATTCTACGGTTGTCTTTCTCGGTGTCCATGTTTATCTGAACATCCACTTGATTCAATCTGATATATAAAATTCTCGTATCACGGTGTGCGTGATTGAACTTCTCCGAAACGGCTAGACCGATTTTCGTAAAATTTTGTGAGCATATTGATTAGGTCTGAGAATCGGCCAACAGCTATTTTTCATACCCCTAAGTGACAAGGGTGACTCACCCCAAATTTTTCACTAAAACCACATTAGAAAAAAGTAGTAGAACGACGTCTGCGGGGTCAGTTAGCAGTTATATAAAAACATAATATTTAATCCGAAAGTAGTGTCAAGAGCTTCTAAAACCGTATTTATGTGAAAAGTGTAATGAAGGGGATAAAACTAGGTAGGGCTACAAAGAACGTGACATTTGGTATTCGACGCTCTCCAACTTTCTTGTTAGGGACTTGGTGTCAACATACTCGTATATATGTGCATTTTAAAAGTCCTTTTTAAAAGTTGTCGAACTAAATAAACATATATTTTTGTATTACGATATATACAAATGTTTAGTAAACCTGCTAATTAACAACGAAAAACATTATCCATCTTGCTATAAATAAATATAACACTTGTTAAACACATGTTTTTACTAAACATTGTCTTAAATTGGATTCTCAACCAATAACATGCTGACACGTCATCTATGTTTTGCATGTTATTGATTGGGTTTACATTTTAGATGGCATTTATCTATATATATAAAAATCCATTGTTGTTCGTTAGTCTCGCTAAAAATCGAAAACGGCTGAATGGATTTGGCTAATTTTGGTTTTTAATTATTTATTCAAGTCCAGGGAAGGTTTAAAATATAATAAAAAGGGAAACACTGCGAGAAAACTAGGAAAAACAAAATTTTCATTTTTCTTATACAAACTGAATGGGTGGAACGAAGTTCGCCGGGACAGCTACTTTATTATATTTTTTGTGGTAAGGCTGTATAAATTTAATTCAGATGTCCCGTTTTGAGCCTACATAAATGATCAAGTTAGTGACATCGAAGCCAGCGTAAGGTCAGACCGAGATTATACCAGTATGTTCCGTTCCGTGTTCCGGTTTGAAACTACCCTAAGTTTAGTATCTTTTATGTGGCATGCAGTTCTTACGACCAAGAAACAAACTTGTTTGAATTCAAATGGTTTATTTTCGCTAGATGTTGTTCATTTCATTTGGATGCTTATATTAAATATTTATAGATATAAGTTTCGTCACATTGTTGACATTTCAAAAGAATGGTATTATGTAAATACGAAATTTACATAAATATTGATTCTAATAGTTAAATAAAAATAACTGCATATTGCACGTGATACAATACATAGATAACCTATCTATATCATTTAACTTAAAACTTGATATCTGGATAAAACCACCATTTGTGTTACGTAATAGTTTTATTTTAGTTTGTAGTATGTACCTACTTTTAATATTTTGTCTGTTGTTACAATAAAGAGTTTTTTTTATTTTGCTAATAGCCAGGCCCAGTTTTTAGGGGTGGACAAACTTCTATGAATGTATATATAAACCTTCCTCTAGAATCACTCTATATGTAAAAAAAAAACGCATCAAAATCTGTAGAGTAGTTTTAAATATCTAAGCATACATAGGGATAGATAGCAGAAAGTGTCTTTGTTTTGTACTATGTAGTCATTACTTGATGGATTAAATATAATCATTTATAGTAATATTTTTATTACATAGCCAATAAAATACAAAATAATGAAAATTATTTGAGGGTTTTAATTGTTAACATTGATTACCAAAAATCCAAAAATTAAATTAAAATAATTATATTCTTATGAACAAAATCTCATTTTTTAAGTCTCACAAATTGTTAAAATAAAAAAAATGTTATAGGACTAATATAATTATTATTTATCTAACTTTTTAATTAACTACACGTTTCTGAAAACTGCACATTCATTCAAACATGCGCATCGACGAGGACCCTAAGTGTTACGGTTTAGCAATTAGGAAGAAGCGACTAGCGAGTAGCGTTTAGCGAGCAGCGTCTAGCGAGTAGCGACTAGCGAGTAGCGAGCGAGTGTCGCGTTACATTGATGCTTGTTTTCGAGATATTTTTAAAATGCCACTAGAGATAAATCGGCGCCATAAGATTACCTGTAAGCATTATTTGTAAACTACGTTTACTATTGAAATTCGATTGATAAAAAAATATATTCATGAAAATATATGTAAGCCAGATGGCCTTCTTTGTCTTAAAATTAAAAAAAATACGTATTTAAAGATATATTTGGCGTAAAGCTGACATGGACGCACAAAACTATTTCTGTTTGTTATACTAAAACATAACAGTTTTTTCTTAAACAGTAAGATAACTTTTATCAAATTTTAACTATAAACATAATATGTAGTTAGTTAAGTTTTAGTAGTTATATATTTTGCGCGTACTGGATCCGCTGGAAGACTTTTAAATACTCACATACAGACGCATATCCACGATTTTATATGCTCTGTATACTCTGTCTTTTATTATTTTACTGTATGTTTAGATATAAAATATATCTCAGAGGTAAAGGTCTCTTTTATCTTGTTTTTTCGTGGAACTGACGCCTTGGGTCCAAGGGAAGGCGGTACGCGACATGAAATATTTTTTTCATTTTTATTTTATCTGTATGGGACCGGATCCCTTAAATAGAATAAGCCTTTTTGTCATCCCGGCCACAGAACCGCGACGCACTTGTGAAGTCTATGGTATTATTTCTTATTGTTAGGAGACTAGACTAGACTAGACGCGTATTTGCTGATCCCTCACATAAAAAAAAAAACAAAATTGGATTTTTTTTTACATATAAGCGTCGTATTAAATAAATAAGCGTAGTAGGACTGCAAAAACCGTCTTCAGCTATTAAATTGGATACCACATCGCAATTTGATAATTCAATTGATATTGGTATGGATGTGCTATTTTTCGAAAAATAATAAGTCCATTTTCGAAAAATAGCAAATGTTTCTGTAATCAAAGTCAAATGTTTCCAAAAAAGAATTGTCTTTTTTCGAAAAATAGCAAAAGTTTCTGAAATGATTCCACATACATTTTATCAACATCCTACTTGTAATTTTTTCATTACATTTAATAATGCAAACATTTTTCACGTATCTTGACCTCATCAATCATGTGTATAACTCAAAAACCTCGTGCCGGACCATAATAAACTGATGTGGGACCACCTGTGACCTGTCTTTCTAAAAAAGAACACAAAAAATGTGTGAACAAGTTTCGTTTAGCTATTGGCTTAGTGATCGCGTAACAAACAAAAAAAACATCCAATTGAATTGAGAACCGACCCCTTTTATGGAGCCGATTAAAAATAAGTGTTGACATATTTTTTCTTCAACTCACAGCATTCAAAGTATTATGTAAAAAAAATTTAAATATCATTTGTTACAAAAAAAAAATAGTAAAATATAAATACAAAAAAATATAATATGGTACTCCGGGGCTGCCGCGGTAAACCAAAATTAAATTACAAAATTTACAGATATTCACTGTTGTACATTGATGACAGATACCTATACACCTATATACTTCATCGCAATCAGGTGCTTACATAAGTATTCGTCCGATTTCGGAGAAGCTCGTCAGTCGTAGTCTAGACGTCTAGGCACTCAAACACTATGCCGAAGTCTGCCTAACTAAAACGACATTAGACGACGTGTTAGGTTTATTTTCGTTACGGAATTTTTCAATTCGGTCGCCGCGCTCAAAGCCTGCGATTAAACCTATGCCTTTTGCTATTAAAAATAAATGTTAAAATCTAACTATGCTTTACTAGGAAATTTTTCTTATGTGCTAAATAAAACACAGTAACCATAGCGATTTCCTGGACGTTTTTAAGAACGTAGGTTCTTTTTTTTCAGGCAGGTTTTTCAATTTTTTTATTTTATTTCCAATCCATTTTTCTGATTACTCTTTGATAACATAAAAAAATAAACAGAAAATACAAAGATTGGAAAATTACAGTTAAAATTTTAGATTATTTGTATATTATTCATTCACATGGTTGATGTCTACAGGTGTATTTTTATAGACATTTGTCAGCTTGTTTGTCTTTCTAAACAAAGAAAATTGTTATTTTGGCTTGTTAAAAAATACACAGATTTACCTAGCGACCGGGATTTTCAATAATCACTCTCATTCAGTTCAAAATACATAAAGTAGGTAAGGTTGTATATAGCTTGTCTCATTACTTCGTTCAAATCCCGTTTGATCCTAGATTAACATCCCTCTCAAGTGAACCGTTCTCTTCTCGTTCATTAACGCCTCCGGGAAGCCTCTTACTGCGATCACGGATTATCATAAGGGAGAATTTGTATTTCTACACACACTTTAAATTGTTTAAAAGGTTTGCCTTTAAAATGAAAATATTTTACAATAATTTAAGCGCGGTAATACTGCAAAATAGCCACTCGGTTTTCATTATCATATCCTTAACGTATACAAAAAATATGCATTATTAAATGTCACTGCATAGTATAACACAAAGTCACTTTCCACTGAACTTCTTCCAAAAGTGGTATTCAATTTGTCTTCAATCCAGCTCCACACAACATACACAACTAAACCGTTTTATTAGCACCAACAGTACTCACACTATTAAAAACTCAACGTATGTTTCGCTTGGTAACCAAAGCATCTTTAGAATAATACGACTGCACTCCACGAAGGTCTAGCAGATACTTGCGAGTAGTATAGTAAGTCCAATTCATTCGTAGCGCACTGTTTTTCCTGTTTTGTCACGCGGAAAACTTGAAATTAAATTATTTTATTTAGATCTAAGTATGGTTTTCTGTAAAGTAATGCCTTCTTTTATCAAGTTTGTTTCTATATATATTCAGATACCTAGACCTATCTTTACTGTAATTAAGAACCATCTCAATCACCTCAGCTATGAAATATAAAAATCCGCATCGAAATCGGTCCACCCACGTTGAAGAGTTTTAGTTTCCTTGTATTGTCTTTGTTTTTGTTTCGAATGAAGTTTTATTAAATTAAAATAAGACTAAATAGAATCAGTACTAGTTCTCAAACTTCAGAGCTTTTAGCTAAATAAGGTTAAAAGCTTATTTAGATAGTTAACTCATCAAGAGCATCTAAGTGGTCTATTATATGACTATGTTTCAGAAATATATCGGTTTTAGATAAAGAGAAGCTTATGTTCAGTCTGTCTTTTTTAAAAGAAGACTACTGTTCTCAACACCTTGCTGTAAGACTCTCATTAAATATTCTAGAGCATAATACAAAATTTTATAGGACCTCTTTTATAGTACAAGCTACAAAGCCTTGGAATAATCTCCCTGTAGCAATAAGGCAAGCAGAAAGTAGAAATATTTTTCAAAAATAGTATAGGACTTTTCACCTTAAGTCGCAGTTGTATCCTGAGCATCGGGCAATGTTTTCATCGTCAGGATCTAGATTATGGTATATAACCTACATATAACCTATACCTTAATGTATATTGTTAGCTTTATTCTATAATAATTAGATTAGACACTTAAGTTATTAGTTATGGATGTATTTTTTGTATTGTAGTTAGGTACTATCTTTTTTTTTAATGTTGTCCAATTTTATTATTTTAATTTTTTTTTGCTAGGTGCTGGTTGTTTGGAAGAAATCGCTTAATAGCGATAAAACCGCCACTTGTATAATTTACTTATATTGTAATAGTTGTATTACTTTTAATATGTTTTGGCTGTACAACAAGAGTTTAATTATTATTAACATCATATCCTACATACATTGCTCCGGGAGTTTTGGCGGGATTATGTAATACATAATATCTTAATTAAAAGAAATAAGGATTTACAGACAGATTTCAAAATTCCATGATATGTGTGTACAGTGTACGGTTGCAATATACATATATCAAAAGTTATAAAAATAAAATATTTAAAATAATAAAATAAAAAATCACTTAAACCAGTCGTAAAATTGAAACTACAAGTTTTAATTATATATATTTACAATTTATCAAAATGATTTATAACATTGACAAAGCACTTGTGAAATATAATATTTGAATTTCTTTTATATGTATAAAATAAAATCGTGTTAGTTAATATACTACTTATAACTTTAGAACGGATGAACCAATTTAGCTGAAAATTGACAAGGAGGTAGCTTAGAACATAGGACATAGGATATTTTTTATTCCTTTCGACTGTGTGGAAACTAGGAAAACCAACATTTTAATTTGACCCACACAAACCGAACGGTTGGAACGAAGTTCACCGGAGCAGTTAGTTTTTAATATATGTTACTTTTTTCTAGGTGATTGAAACCTTATACTCTCAATTAAATTTGTTATTAAGTTAGACTATAGACAAGTAACATTAATCTCAGTTAATTACAAAAAAAGATATAATTACGTATATTAATCGCCTCTGTGGTATAGCTTTCCGGTTGTTGGTCATAACTGCATGAGGTCCCGGTTCGATCCTCAGGTCGGACAACAAAAAGAAAATGTGTTTTTACATTTTTCTAATAACAATGGTGTTACCTAAGGGGTTTCGGCACTTAAGGTCTTATTACCGGAATGCCCACTCGGTTCATTAAGTCTATTTCCCTGAATATCCACTACCCTGAGTGTTTACTATCCTGATTGTCCACTTCCCTAAACGTCTTTTTCCCTGAACGTCCATTCCCTGAATCCCAAGGCTGGATGATAGGATTGTGGGACTTAGTGTGTTCGGCTAGTCGTGGGTGTCCTGGTTGTTGCTCTGCATACCTTTACCGGGATACGGGTGTGGGTTCTTTATTCTTATTACACCATATACAAGTTATATGGATTATGACTTACATGACTTTTTTTATTTTAAAGCTGACGTGATGATTCTTTGCAATGTTACATTAATGTGTTGTCAGTGGTCATCGAACATTTTGAATTGTATGATTATTTATGAATGTTAATCGATTTACCGCCATTTCTTTTTTTTATGATATTGGAAGACAACCAAGACGGATATCCTGATGGTAAGAAATTCACGGCGCCTAGAGACACCAAAATTGGTAATGGTGCGTTGCCAACATGAGATTAGGGGTGTTAGGCCTTGAGCAAAATTGTGTTTACCGACTATCTTACTCTCCAAACCGGAACACATCAAAGGCAAGCATTGACGTTATGACGGCAGGAATAGGTAAGGCGGTGATACCAATCCGGTGGAGTCGCAGCAAAACTCTTCCACCTAATAGGATGCCACGATGTTAGTGACGATAAGCATATGCTCGCCTTTTATGAGCTGCCTGGTACAGGAAGGCAGATGGTCTATTCTGCAAAGGAGTCCGGACTACCACGGGCAAAAAATTACCTAAGTTTTAAATTCACATTAAATTTTTCAATTTTATTTTTGATGCCTACATGTAAATTGTCAGGGTTCGTTGTTACATTAAAAAACATTATTCAAAAAAAGAGTGTAGTAAATAATGTTTAAGAAATATATTTCAAGGAAAATACATTGTATTAAATGTTGCCTCAAAGTCGCAGAGCTTAATATTTTATCTTGTTAAGAAATAAGTTTCCAGCGGAAGAATTAACGCGCAGTAAGCTTCGAGGAAACGCAAGTAACAATAGGATTTACAAAGTTGAATCCTCTCAATACGGACTTTACAATTTCTTGATGCAAAAGGATTTATTGTCATCTAATTAAAAATGTCTCTGTAAACTAGCAGTTCAGGTGTTGGACTTAACTGCATGAGGTCCCGGGTTCGAATCCCGGGTCGGGCAACAAAAAGAAAATGTGGCTTTTCCAATTTTCTAATTAAAAAAAAATGTTGCTCGGGATTGGATATGTGCCCGGTTGGCGATAGGCTTGCCACCTATCACATTGTGGGACTTAGTGTCTTCGGCTAGTCGTGGGTGCCCTAGTTGTGCCTCTGCCTACTTCTTCGGGGATTTGGGCGTAAAGATACAAATTTCTAAAAACCCTTGCTTTTCTATCATTGCTATCATTATCAAATAAATAAAATAATTTATACCTTCGTTGAGCTCATGTTTTACTAAATACTGTCTAAAATTAGATTCTTTACCAATAATGTGCTGATATGTTAACCATGTCTAGTTTTTCATTAGTCGGGTGTAAAGTTATCGCTCCCTTTTTTCAATGAAAGTAAAAGAAAGAGAACAAACACTTTTGCTGTCAGATTAGTCTGTACACGACATTTCTACAGACGTTTAATCTATCACTCGAAAACGTTGATTAAAAACATCACAACTTCACATGACTTCTTTTGTTTTTGTGGCATTTATGCAAGATAACATGCATTTAAAATAAGTTTAGTTTGTGAACAGCATAGCAGAATCACCAGAAGTTTTTAACTAAACAAGCATTTTTTTAAAATTGGAGAATCGCAATAATCTTATAAACTGTAGATTATTTGAATTTGTAAATGTGAACTTATTCTTCTGACGATTCTAATTCTTTTTTTGGTTTTGTTAATTATCGTCAGGAGAAGATTTGTTATTTGAAATTGTAAGGTTATTTAAATTCAATATTCATGTTTTTTTAATCTTTGAGACAGGACAACGTTTGACGGGTTCAAGAAGCTTGTCGGTTTTGTTAATATTCGTTAAAAATGTATGTGATAAAATGCATAATTTGGAGCATTTAGCTATACAATGTTGCCCATTGAAAAGTGATTTCCCGAAATTTCCTGAATTTTTATGAAAATTTATCGAAAATAAACTTCAATTGGGGAGGTATACCTTTAATACGAATTACTCAATTTTATTATTATTAACTCCTTATTGTACACAACAAAAATTACAGAAAAACTCAAGTCTAAAATAAATGACTATAAAGGGCGAGCTTATCTCTAATGAATGAAATTTCTTCCAGTCAACCAGTGAAAGGAAAACAATAACTGGAATATGTAAACCTGGTGTATAAAACTATACTAAAAATAACTACATACTTAATACAATTACATACTAAACATAATACATACTGAAATATAACTACCTACACAAACAAAGCTAAGTAACTTTAAGAGAAAGTTCTTTTAATTGTTTTTTGAAAGTAACACGGGTTTCACATTCACGAATCTCACTAGGAAGCGAGTTCCATAACCTAACAGCATGAACTGTAAGTGACTGCGAATAAGCAGCAGAATGTCTTGTGGGAAATCTCAACAGAGTACAGACATTTGAATGACAGGGTGAATCGTGCTAATGTAAACAATGAAATGAATTGCGCAGATAAGTAGGACACAACGGATGAAATAAAATTTTTAACAGAAAACAAAGAATGTGAAATTTTCTGCGCTGTCGTATTGACAGCCATTGCAGTTTAGTTCGAAAACTAGAAATATAGTCAATTTTTTTTATACCAAACACGAAACAAATACAAAGATTTTGCAGCTTTTCAAGTGTATTCACTACCTCTTTAGTGGCATAGTCAGAGTAATCAATGATAGGAAGTATGAGGGAATTCATTAAATAAATTTTACTTTTAATGGGCAAAAAATTTTGGACAGGCTTAAGGGAGTGAAAAGTGTAATGAACTTTTTTACTTCATTTATTAACGTGGGAGTTCCAACATAGATTTGAAGTTAACGAAATCCCCAAACTATTAACACAAGAAGAAAAAAGTATTGGTATATTGTTATAATATAAAGTAGGTATTGCAACACTATTTATAATAGTTAACATATGCCGACTTCCAATGATTATAGCTTGTGACTTAGCTGGATTTTCAGAAAGGCCAAAAGATTGATTGATTCGATTCCTTATCCATATAACTAATAGCGTTTGATATGTCCCCGGCATGAAAGTGGCGATAAAACTGTAGATCAGCCGCATAAAGGTGGAAATTTGAGTTGTTAATATTTGTTATAGTGTTAATAAATATTGAAAATAAAAGTGGTGAGAGGACACCTCCTTGAGGAACTCAAGCCTTTAAATCAATCCATTTGGACTTGACTTCACCAGAGATGACACAATGCGAACGTCTATTTTGATATGAACTAAACCAGTCGAGGACCGAAGAAGAGATATTTAAAGACGCAAGCACCCTGATTAACAAATCAAAATCTACTGAGTTAAAAGCACTACTGAAATCTAAAAAAACGAAAACAGTAAGTAATTTTTGTCGATAGCTTGACGGATATCATAAGGCACTCGAATTAGCGCAGTGACACTACTACACCCAGGGCGAAAGCCTGACTGATTCGGATGAAAAAGACAATTCTCTCTAAGAAAATTAGCCGATTGTGCTCTAGTGCCTTTGAAAGAAAAGGAAAGATCGAGATTGGGCGAAACTGAGACGGTGAAGAGGCATTTTGGATCTTTGGTAAAGAAATAATGTTTGCCATCTTCCAAGCGTCAGGAAAAGCGCCAGAAATCAAAGAAAAATTAAAAATGTTGCAAAGTATAGGGAGAAGTTCGGAGTAATCACTATCAATAGCAGCAGAAGAAATAGCAAGAACATGCCTCTTCACCTTTAATTCATCAGCTAATTCGAAAGCAAAAGCAGGGCAGGAAGGAAGAGAATTAGAGGCCAGAAGGGCAACGGTGGTGTTTTTAACGATATTATCTAGAATTACAGGTGGAGTAAAAAAATTGATGTTTAGGGAATTTAAATCAACACCACACTCACCAGAATCAGATGAACGACCAACACTTAATTACTACACACAACACACACATGTAATTTAACACGTAATTTTTTACTTTTTAAGTAGCGTTTATGACTGTGCTTTACGTTTTTTACCGTGTCTTCTACGTGTTTGGCTCGATTTAGATCCTGTTTATTATTTCTGAAAGCTCATAAACTAGTTGAACGGATTTACTGACATTTCCTTACAAAATATGGATTATAAAAAAACGGTCGATTATCCTATTTTATTAAAAAAAAGGTTTTTTGGAAAATCAAATGTAAGTCCATACATAAATTACATAACAACATCAAATTCGTTTTGCCTTTGTTAATTGATATCACATGGCTTTCAGGTGGGTGGGTGCCTTGGTTGTACCTCTGCCTACCTCTTCGGGGATATGGGCGTAAAGATACTTACTTAGTTACTTACTTACATGACTTTCAGAAAGAGAGGTCAGAATATCGAGTACCAAACATCAGGGTTTTTACAAACCTGCCTTGCTTCCTCCACATTCATTATCCTTTTCATACAAACACACTGGTTTCGGAGGCTATTGATACCACCATCGGATAACACTCGAGCGATTTGATCGTGGAATGTCAACCTAGGTCTCTCCGGGTACCTACATCCATCCACATTCGCATTATATATCTGCTTTGTCAATCTTTCATCTGTCATCCTTTCTACATGTCCGAACCAGCGAAGCATGAGCATAAAAAGTAAAATAAAAAAGATAAAACAGAGTGTGTGTGTTGTCAACTTCCAATCGAGTAATAGATCTTAAAATGTTATAGCCTTTTCCACAAGAAAAGGTGTGTGTGAGTAAATAATTATCTTCACGCCAGTAGGTATCACTAGGGCACCTAACATTAGCGAAGGTACCTACTAAGGCCCGCTACGTGATAGGTGGCAAACCTATTACAAGAAATGTGTAAGTTTTAGGCAATATTTAAAATAAACACCTTCTTTCTTAATTTTATAATAGGGTTCTGACAAAAAACCAATAAGGCAACAATATTGGTTACACGTTGTTGGACTCTAAGTACGCTATCTAAAGTATTTCACGCCCATGTCACCGAATAGGAAGACAGAGGCACAACCAGGGCACCCCCGACTAGCTGAAGACACTAAGTCTCACAACGTACTAAAAAGTAAACCTGTCGCCAACCAGGCACATATCCAATCCCGGGCAACTTTATTTTTATTAGATAAATGAAAATACACATTTGCTATTTTTTTGTAACCGACCCGGGGATCGAACCCGGGACTTCAAGAAGTCAAGTCCGACGCTTAACCGCTAGACAACAAAGACGATTCTGTGGTCCCCTTACCCTACCTAACCTGCATATAGCGCTACTAAATTCATTTTTCCAATACTCTGCAGAATTATAATTTGTGAGTACTACTTAATTTAAAAGGAAGAACCACAAAACAACTCTTGTATTACAAAACCGACAAAATCAGTAAATCATACCTGGATTAAAAATCCCACAAATGCATAATATTTCCCAAATATTCAACCGAAGAACTTGGCTGGAGTCTAGGTCCATGAATATTACTTCCACGTCTAGGGTTGACAGTCTCAAGAAATCTAAAACTTTTTAAGAAAAGATTGAACGAAACAAAATGATATTACAAAAAAACCCTGTCACTCACTTTGCATGTGTTCACGAACAAAAAGTATCAAAACTACTAAATGAATTTCCATGTGATGTTTGACAATAGATAGAATGTTTAGGGTGATATAAAAATAGATATATGGTAATGTAAAACAGACCAGAAAAAAATGTTACAGCTACTAATTATGGCTGCTATTAAAACAATTTTATATTTTATTTGTCGCTTCTTTTCTTTACGTCTGAATAGAAAAACTTTAAAAAAGTCTACCAATAATAAAAAATAAAACATTTGTGATGTTTTAAAAAATTACTTACTAATATGTTATTTGTTTCAGGGTGATAAGAAAAATGGACGAAGTATAATGGTAATGTAAAACAGACCGGAAAATATCATGTCCTCCAGCATTGAAGCAAAAGGCTAATTATGGCTGCTATTATAACAATTTTATATTTTATTTGTTGCTCCTAATCTTACGATTGTATAGAAAAACTTCAAAAAAGTCTCCCATTAGTACAATAATAAAACATATGCGATGTTTTAAATTCTAACAAATCGCTCACAAAGTCAAAACGGTTATAAAATTAAGTATCTTCTCGTCCATATCAACGAAGAGGTAGGCAAACTCACAACCAGGGCACCCATGACTAGCCGAAGACTAGTCCCACAATGTGATAGATGGCAAGCCTATCGCCAACCGGGCGCACATCCAATCTCGAGCAACATTTTTTTATTATTAGAAAATTGGAAATCCATTTCAAGATTACTTATATAATAACACTTTACTTATATAATGACACTTTTTTGAATAAGACATATTTATGCACAATAAGACCAATTCAAGAGAGTTCAAGAATAGTAGCCTGTGAATTACATCTGACTAGCCAGATCAGACCAACTTCGTGTCGCTTGACAATAATAGCTACTAACAGTATGTATGACAGAAAAGTGTTGTTCTACTTATTGAACCTGCATTTTTCCGGGTTTTTCCCTTTCTAAGAACCTTCTTCTGATAATAAGCAGCGCAAAAAAAAAGAATTAGCAAATTTGATCCTCCTGTTCATAAGTGATGCGAGGACCAAAGGAAATGGGAATTTAATTTTATATAGATAAGTATTTTTGGTCCAGGGGGTGGGAGCTTGGCTAAAGAATGTCGTAAAAAATGGTGCTTGTACAGGAAGCATACATAATATCTGAACCCCTTACAATACTTTAAAACTGTACGAGGTCAGATATTGCGGTGTATAAAATTTATGCACAATACCAGTTGACCTCTCACACAAAAATAAGTTTTTTTGGTTCGAGCTTGGATGAAGGAACGACTAGTGTGTACAGAAGTTAGGAAAGCTTTGCTCACTTAAAGGGAGAGTTATAAGTCGATGTACCTTTTGCAAGAAGATATTTCATGATGACACGGTGACGCGTGTGAAGATGCCACGGTGTCCAGGCGAAGCGTAAGCCGAGTACGAGTTGATGTATTTTGTGGGGAGTTCTTCGACAAGGTGAAGGACTTTCTAAGTTGGATTGTTTTTTGAGCTGGGATTTTAATCGTGGTCTGGTAGGAACGTTTGTTAAGTTTGTCACATTTAGTGTTAGGGGATTTTCCGATACAACTACAACACGGGTTACGCAAAATTAACGGAACAAATA
>NJDC01000250.1:6573-30835 GCA_002245475.1 Calephelis virginiensis | reverse complement strand
TTTCCTCACTTAAAGGGAGAGTTATAAGTCGATGTACCTATTGCAAGAAGATATTTCATGATGACACGGTGACGCGTGTGAAGATGCCACGGTATCCAGGCGAAGCGTAAGTCGAGTACGAGTTGGTGTATTTTGTTGGGAGTTCTTCGATAAGGTGAAGGACGTTCTAAGTTGGATTGTTTTCCGAGCTGGGATTTTAGTCGTGGTCTGGTGGGAACGTTTGTTAGGTTTGTCACATTCAGTGTTAGGGGATTTTCCGATACAACTATAACACGGGTTCCGCAAAATTAACACAAATATTTGTTTTGCTAATTACTAGTCTCGCTTTTTATAATTATGTGCTTATTCTAATCGTTTTTGCATAAAATCGACAGTTGGGTATGCCAGAAAAAGTAAGAGAGTAGGATAACTGCTCTAGAAATGAGAGCGCTACGAACAATCTGTTGTGTAACGCTCGCTGACCGCATTTGTAGCAGTAAAATCCTAGTAGGAGCGGGATTAAAAGAAAGCGATACTGTTAAATTGAGAAAAGGCGTAATCTGCTAGTTTGGTTATGTGGAATAATGACAGATGAAGATTTACAAAGCAGATATATAATGCAAATGTGAATGAATGTCGGTACCGGGGAAGACCTAGGTTGACATTCGACGGTCAAATCACTCGGATATTATCTGGGAGTGGTGTCATGAGTCTCCGGATCGGGCGTATTTGTATGAAACGGGTAATGAATGTGCAGACCAGGCAGGTCTGTCACGATCGTTATATTTGGCACTTACTCTCTGCGTACCCTGTAAGGGGCTAGGCGTGAATGTATTGTATGTAAATACTTATTCTACATATGTCCGTCTAGTCTGTTGACAGCCCTGTCCAGACCGCATTATCCGCTGATAAATGTGTCCCCATAACCGGAATTTATGCGGAGCCATCGATACAGCGCAAATATTTATTTGTTACACATATATCATGCAAATATATAGCGACGGGCGTTAGATGTATGCCGCCATTTGTTTAATACTTTAGGTATAGGTCACTCGGTAATGGTATCAGTATTTTTATGATATTGGAAGGCAAACAAGCAGACCGATTTCCTGATGGTGGATGGAGACACTAAAGGTTATAATGGTGCGCTGTAAACTTAAGGTCGGCATGTTAGGCCTCGGGTAAAAGTAAGTTTATCGGCTACTTTATCCTTTGAACCGGATCACGTCAACGGCAAGCACTGACGTTATGGTGGTTATAGATAAGGAGGTGGGGTGAGCGGCTCGCTTGCTGAAGCTACACTTCCATTTGGGCTACTGGGATTTCAAATAGGAAGGTTTTTAATTTCATTCGGATAGATTACGTGGACATAATTACGTTCATAGTAACAATAATCTGAACTATAGTAAAAGCATACAATTTTACGCGCTGATCCCATTATGATAAAATTTGTCATGCACGTAGTCAAAGACTCGAATTCAAACACGTTTTGTTTTTAAATCAAACTCCAAAAGAATATAACCGGTGATGATAGTTTGTATGAAGAAATATTTTACGATAACGAATTTTGTATATAAAGCCCGTCACACACGTAGCTATAATATATATTAATATGAACTATAGCAAGACATATCACAATATATTTTTAAAACATATATTTAAGCGACCGCACACGCAACTATAATATATATTTCTATGACGCCACCAACGAATATATTATCGCATATATCAGCTTACTATAATATATATTATAGCGTGGCATATTATTATATATTATAGCTACGTGTGTGATGGGCTTTATTCTGTAAAATAATTCATTTTTGTACATGAAATTCACGTTTTATAACAGATAGAACTTTCAATTCTCTTAAGATATTTTATTTAGCACTTTTTTAATGAATAAAGTTTAACATTTTACCTTAGACAAAGAAAGTTCTTTAAGAATTGTGAAATGTATTATTTCCCGAACCCGTCTCCGAATGAATAGATTGTATAAATTAATTTTGGAATTTTTACTAAATTTGTTCTCTTCGTCAGTTTACCTTACCCTCGACATTAGACTTTAGAAGTGAATAGTCAGAGATCGGCACATTTAAAGGACTTATCTTGAAATGCGTGTCAGTTAATTTAATTCGCGATTAATTGCACGTACTTTGTAGGTTGCAACGACGTCGTAGTTCTTTGTTGTAATCACACTATTAGTGACAATAAACCAAACCAATAATCATTAAAACTTTGTAAATAGCAACGATGTCGTACATACATATCCTGACAAACCAGTCTTGCTTCCTTCACATTCATTACCCTTTTTATACAAACACGCCGGTTTCGGAGACTCTTGACACCACCCTCGGATAATATCTGATTGATCTGATCGTGAAATGTCAGCTTTGGTCTCCCCGGGTACCTACCTCCATCCACATTCGCATTGTATATCTGCTTTGTCAATCTTTCATCTGTCATTCTTTCCACATGACCGAGCCAGCAGAGCATGCCCTTTCGCATTTTAACACCAACACTTTCTTTCAATCCCACTCTTTCTCGGATCTCACTGTTACGAATGCGGTCAGTTAGCGTTACACCACAGATTTTCCGTAGTGCTCTCATTTCGACCGCATTTATCCTACTTTCATACTCTTTCTGATATACCCAACTCTCGCTTCCATACAATAACGTTGGGGTAATCACAGAATTATGCAAAGCGAGTCTAGCTTTTTGACTCAAAACCTCGCTTTGGAGTAGCTTACCCAACGCTCCATTCACACGATTCCCTGCACTCACTCTCCTCTCTACATTCGCGGTGTACCTTCTATCTCTGCTAAAAGCACAACCAAGATATACAATTTCATTCACTTGTTCCAGAACTACTTCATCGACAAAAACTCTTACATTCGTTCTGGCTACGTCTCTTTCAAACACCATTATTTTGGTTTTCATCGCATTCTTCCATAACTGTGACCAGTGTTTGCCACTCAGATGGTGTAGCGATGTCGTATTATTTTATTGTACTTACACTATTCGTGATAATAATGAATATCAATTATTAATACCTTGTAGATTGCAACGCGCGACGTCGTAGTTCTTTGTTGTAGTCACACTGTTAGTGACAACCAACCAAATCAATTATTAATATTTTAAAGGTTGCAACGACGACATAGTACTTTATTGTAGTCACACTATTAGTGACAATAAACCAAACCAATTATAAACCCTTTGTAGGTTGTAACGACGTCATAGTACTCAAGTATACTCACGATTTTAGTGGCAATAAACCAAATCAATTATTAATTGTTTGTAGGTTGTAATGAAGTCGTAGAACTTAATTGTAGTCCCACTATTAGTGACAGTTTTGACCAACTATTTCATAGCCCGATAGTCTTACTTAATATTTATTAATAAAAAATACACCTGTCATTAAAAATTTACATATTTATTATTTTTTAATCGTCTACGCTACTTTACACACTCACTGAAAAAACTTCAAAGTTTTAACCAGTAACTTTGTGTATGAATGAACTAAAATAATAATTATAGTCTTCTACTGGGCCACGCTGGTCACGTCGTATTTAAACTTTGCTTTTAACAAGGTCAAAATTAAGCTTTTCACACATTATTTTCACTTGTGGTCACATGTGACGTATTTAGCTAAAGATCCGGTTTCAAACTTAGGCTTCTTTGTTTTAAAAATCAAACACAAAAGACTGAAAGAGTTTTTGTATCGTAACTGTTATACACTAATAAAGTCGCGAGTAAAGAGCTCACTGCTAATTTTTGTTTCGGCTTGGGTTTGATTACTGATATAGACAGGTATTTGTGTAGTGAAAATAGATGTCTGTATTTCCGTATATTAAATTTATACTGTATTAAGTATTAATTTTAGAATCTCCAACACATATAACACAATGACATAAGCTTACTTTCGTAGGATATCACATAGAACCGGACGTCACAACTGGTGTACGGCGATATGGATTTTACCCTTCAACTATCGCGTAGAGATGCAGTGGAATTAAGTTTCAGGTAGAACGGACAAACTAATTTGTTCCGCCTGGTATTGTTCAAACAACTGTTCCAAAAACCTGTTCCATTGGAACTAATACGCACCCGATCGTTTCCCAAGTAACAAATAAAAATCAAATGAAACTTGTACTCTTTTAATTGAATTTTTCATTTTACTAATTAACTAATTTTTTTAATTACTTTTAATTATTTTGAGTTGAGTTTTGTATTCTGCATTTATTAGCAAAATTAATCAATATTGGTTGCATGTTGGCATTGAAGAAAAAAGTTCTTGTTATAGAAAAAATATGGATTAAGCTATCTCGTTATCTATTTTTTAAATCTTTTTCCAAAAAAAAGTACTACAATTTATCACAAACGCTATTTTTCATGTTTTGTAGTCATATGACGTAGGGTAAGTTCGCCTGTTCACATCCACCCTCCAGTTCGCGTCCCTTTTAAAATAAGTGTATTAACAAACTTGGCTACAATATTAGTTAATTCAAAACTAGATCTAGAACATTTTTATATTTTACCTCAAACTTGCAAACTCCACTAAACGAACGCAAACTGGTAAAACGACCCTATCTAAGCTCAATACTGAGCGTGGAACAGCCGTTACTGTTCTAACAGTTTCGAAACAACAAATACGCGTTTTTGTTCTGGAACCTTTTTATGTAACTGTACCGACATAATATATGGGCTACTTGGATTAATATATAGGCTATTTTTAATCCAGATCGCACAACGGGTTACTTTGAAAACGCGGGCGAAGCCGCAAGCAACAGCTAGTTGTAACATAAACACAATTATAAAGAAATAACAAGTAAATATCCCTGGACAAATTACACTAATCGAATTTAAAACCAAAGTAAGCAAATTATGACTCATGGGTGTTAATCAACGATACAAATACATACAACTACTTAAGTAAATGCCAGAATAAATTTATAAACACCCAGACCCGGAAATGCAGACATCTGAATTTTCATAACGCAAATGCCGACCCAGTCGGGATTGAACCAGAGCGTCGCAGTGCGCGGTTGCGGCTGATTTAGTCGTGTGGCAACTCGACTAATGAGGCGGAAATAGCTTAAACAAGGCTAGAAAGAACATTGTCCGGGATTGGACATGTGTGCCCAGTTGGCGATAGGCTTCCTACCTATCATGTTGAGGGGCTTAGTATAGGTAGTCATGGTTGCCCTGGTTGTGCCTCTGCCACCTTTTCAGGGATATGAGCATGAAGGTACGTATTTATTTAATTTACCATGTAATTGAATGATTACGATGAATTACAAATAAATCATGCGTACGTACATATTACGTATCGTAGCGAAAAAATAACTTCAGAGGAAACTTTCAAACGACAATAAATTTCTTTGAAAATATGAGTCGTTAACGATACTTTCTCAAATATTCTTAGAATTTAGTATCCCGAAGAATTCTGGTGCTACATCGCCAATAAATCATAATCTGCATATTATAATGTTACAACTTTTGTATGTGGATACGGAGAAAACAACTCTATCACAGTGGAATTCGATTCAATTTTAAATGTAAGCAAGTAGTTGTAAAAGTATGGATTGGGTATGAAATAAGGATACAATTATAGTAATGGCGAATACTGGATATACATGTTAACGTCGATAATCTCGTTTTTATTTGAACCTTTACACCAGCGTTTCTCAATTGGCGGGTCGCGATATATTACCGGGCAATATGAAATAACGGTCGCCATCTTCTTGCCTTGTTTTGAATAAAAATATATAGATTCCCATTTGAAGTGAATCCAGACCTCAGGATACAGCTTAATTTATATTCCGAAAAAAACACCAGCTCAATAATTCGCAATAATAATATATTAGTATGTTACGAACAATAAAAGTTCATAATTTTATAAGCACTAGTAGTCGCCCGTTAGTCGAAATTCGACTATAATAAATTTTAATATCTTGTTGATAAGAAAGCCATCTTCATTTCTCAAGACCAACTTTGTTTTCAAACTTTTTAGTGAGCCATCTGTGATCTTTTATCGTTATCATAAAAATATTTGTTTGTGTGTGTCAAATGCATGGTAGTATGGGTAATGTTTTATTTATTGATAATGTACTTTATAAAATTTATTGTTGAAAAATATTAGCGTTCTGCACTTCTCCTACACATAAACTATAAGTGTACCAAATTTTATGCTCCTCCATCCGCGCGATTTTCGTAAAAAGAGGTCCAAAGCTTTGGCATAACGTATTAATATATAGATAATGTGAACAGTTTGGGTTTACAATTTTTAAATGGGTCACAAAATAAAATGAAAATTGCCATGCCATGGCAGAACAATGTTTGGGAAACAATGCTTTACACAATTTAGTTTGACTAGTGTTTCATTTCTTACAAAATTTAAGATATATTTTTTATATTTGATCATTTTACGTTATGTTTTTTTTTGTTATGTATGTTTGTAACGTGATTTGAGAGTCAATAGCTAACTGATTTTGACAGTTCTTTTTTAAAAAATAGGTCATGATTTCAAGTTCATCATCAATCGAGTTCATGGTGGTTTTTTGAGTTATGCTTATAATGCATTTTTCACTAGTCTTGATTTATATTAAGTAACTAGCTGTCCCGGCGAACTTTGTTTCACCCGTTCAGAATGAAAAATAATGAAGTATTAATTTTCCCATTTTCCTTACAACTTTTCGGTTTTCATCTTCATAAAAACCTTCTCCTGATAATAATTAACACAGTAAAAAAAGAATAAGCCAAATCGGTCCAGTCGTTCGGAAGTTATGCGCTTACCAACACATTTAGTGATTCATTTTTATATTATAGATAAAAACCATGCATTACTAAGTGTCACTTAAAAACTGTTAGTAGTGGTGATAAAAATTATGTCGGACTATTTGGGAACGATTTGCTACATTTCTGATATACAATTATCAAATCACGACGTGGTTTCACAAAATTAAAAGACATATTTTTTTACTTAATTGTTTATTTCATTTAAATTAATTAGTTGTCCAAAATAAGTATCGAAAGAGATACATCACGTACTCAACTCCAACACCAGACCATTAAACAGTTAGAGTTAGAGAGTTACAGACAGTTATTTTAAAAGAAATGAAAAAATATTAGTTATTGCTTTTAGCTACATAAATTTTATGACACAAAAAATATAAAAATTATTAAAAAAAAAAGTAACTATCGAAACAACTGAGAAGCGGATTGTAGCCATGATAGTGCACTATAATGTCTCGGTTCTTAGGCTTGCTAGGTAACGATAATTGTAGTTTCCAGCAAAGAGTATATAAATACTACGTAATAAGAGGCGGGACTTCCATAGATACATGGGGAAAAGGTATAACCCGTATAATTTAAAAGTAAGTCTAAAGGCATTCAGATATAAGGCAACTAGTGTCATATGATTTAGGCGAATAAAAAACATAGCAAACTTATTATTATTTTTTAATTTATTTATTTATTTCACATGGAAGACCAACAGCAACTTATACAATTAAAATGGTAACAGAAAAAAAAAAACAGTAAGCCAATTACAGGTCCTCACCTATAGACACATATTAAACATTAATATATAAATGGTAACACTCCACCATGATACACGAAACATATCGAATTCTAGAAAACAAATAATGTTAAACAGACAACTTAAAATGAAAAAAAAAACAGAGTAAGAATAATTATAAAAACAATTCAAATTAATAGATCACTGCAAAAAGTAATTGTTGCTATAGCATCGCCTTGCTTTAGAAACATTGATTATAAATGATTGATTATTAATTTATGAAAGTTGCGCCAAACGGGTTTCCTGGTTGCAGTTATGTGTAAAAATACTCACGATATTAAACAAAAAATGGCTGTCGTTGCGTATAAACATTATAATTTAGAATATTGTCTTGCAAATTATCTTTCGTCCCAGATGCGGTCGCCCATTATACCATTTTTCAACAGTAATATCTTTCCATCTTCTTTACGCACACATTTGCAAGCGTGGTGTGTTTTATCTGACAAATTGCAATATTTGTTTACTCTTTAGACTTTTATGTGTCATGTTTATGTTTTGGCTACAGTATGAATTTGACTTAGATACCGTAATGTAATAAACAGTAGTCTAGCTCTGTTTTTTAATTAAATACCTATAGCCGAGCGGTGCGTCAACACGCAATAGGGCTACGTGCCTTCACCGTCTTATTAATAAACCTAGATTACAGTGAGTTTAACTTTACTCCAAGGTTGAACTTGACATTTAACAAATTCACTATTAATAAATATGGGATAGATATGAAGTAAACTACTACGAAGGCGATCTCTGACTTAAACATAATCCATGGTTTAGTGAGAGTGTAAGGATCGATTATCTGGACATTTAGATTATATTTTCGAAAATTGTTAAAAAAAATTAAACATAATAATTGTGTAAATTAATGTTAAGTTTGAAAAGCTACAAAAATAAGTAAGTAGTCTATAACCTAAAACAAAAAAAATATATTAGAATTAAATACTTTTTTAAATCAATTGACACGCTAAGAACCATTGACATACTGCCTCTTCACTTCTAATATTTTATTCTATTTCTCCCAAATCGTTAAATTTGCTGTTTTACATAATATAAACACCTAAACAAACAAAAAATGTGACAAGATTCTTTTATTTTTAATTTTTTAATGCATATTTTACACCTTACGGTTTTTCTTTTTCTTAAGCCAGATTTATTTCTGAAGTCATTTTGTTTAACTCCTTATTTTCACTATAACAGCTTAAAATACATAATTTATTAATAGTTTTACTTGAAAGGCAATGTTAGTTTTTGTCATAACTCATGACATGGGTACCTGTTATGACAAAAATGAACATTGGCTCCAAAGCTTTTTCAACATACATACATACACATCTTCACGCCAAGTCCCTTACGTGGTAGGCATAGAGTATCGAGTGCACAGAATCATGCAAAGCAAGTCTAGCTTTTTTTACTCAAAACCTCACTTTAAAGCTTACCTAACGCTCCATTCACACCATTCCCTGCACACACTCTCCTCGCTACATCCGCGGTGTAACTTTTATCCCTGCTAAAAGTGCAACCAAGATATACTATTTCATTCACTTACTCCAACACTACATCATCAACTAAAACTCTTACATCCCTTCTGGTTTCGTCCCTTTCAAACACCATAACTTAGGTTTTTGAAGCATTCAAATATATACCTTTCTTTACAATCACCTTCCATAACTGTGACTAGTGTCTGCAGCTCAGATGGTGTAGAGCCTGCAAAAAGCAGGTAGTTCACGACTTCATCACCCATACACATTCCCACATTCATAGACCTTAACCTTTGAAGACATTTGTCCAAAAACAAAATAAACAAGCGTGCTTACAACTCACAGCCCTGCTTGACGCCAATGTTGACATCAAACCAAGGCAACATGTTGCCGTCCACACGCACACATGTTTTACAATCTAAATACATAGACTGCACAGCACGCAGCAAGGACCCGTCTATCCCATAATCTGGCAAAATGTCCCAAAGTTCCTTACGAACACCCCTGTCAAACACTTTTTTGAGATCAACAAAACCGCAGAAAGCCTTTTGACCCACAGCCAGATGCTTCTCTACGATGTTGCGGAGCGTAAACACTTGATCCGTACATCCTCTTCCAGACCTGAAACCACCTTGAGCCTCCCACAGTGTTCCATTCCTTGCATCCTTGCAAGGACATCACTTGCATCCTTGCATCCTTTCAACTATTTTTCCATACACTGTTGATGCTAAACTAATCAAACTAGTGGCCCTGTAACTTGTACAGTCCATGAGTGAACCCTTGCCTTTATACAAGGGCATGATGGCCGTACGCCGCCAGTCTTGGGGTACTCTGCCGGTCTTCCAACATTCGTTACAAAGAACTCAGAAAGAGTTCCGGATAGCAGGCATTTTCAACAATATCCCAAACATATATTTATCATGTATTTTTCATAGCTTGTCTTCAAGAAATCATCTCCCTTTTACCTCTTTTATCTGTAAGATTGGAAGGAATTGAATGGGTCCAATTCGAAACTATTCCACATCAAACAAAAAAAGAATTGCGTAAATCGTTTCAGAAACCTCGGAGAAATTGGTGTACATACATAAAAGAATGTACCAGCCCAATTGAATACCTCCTCTTTTTTTGAACTAGGTTAATAATACTGTTTATTTTGTACATTACCGTGGCTTAAGTGTTGGCCCAACACTTTGGCATAACAGGTAGCAGTCTTGGCGGTATTTTTGATAGGTTGGCTCTGATTTTTCTAAATTTAGTAAAGTTTTGCATGTCATGTCATGTCATTAATTGGAAAAATCTTGCTGAATGGAAGCGTGCACGAGAAAGACTCGTGCATGCTGAATCCTAAATAGACCAGATTTAGACCAGATGATTATAAATGATAAAATTAACTAAAGAACACGGACCATTTTAAATACAAAGTTTGTCTCAGAACCAACAAATACTACACAATGCTTAAACTACTCCAATGAATCAATACTTATCCCTGAAATCAATTTTGTATCACAGACACTTTCTTTTTGAATTTTATAATTACAAAAATATGTATAAGAGTTGAAGTTATACTCTTTGGAAAGAAGTATTATTTCTACGCACTAAAACTGTTCAAATAATGTATGAATTCTTTACAATATTCTCCATTGGTAAATCAGCAACTCTCTCTAATAATAAACCACAGTTTATCGTAATGGACGTATAAAAAACTTTTTTATAAATATTTGAAGCAAATATATTTGAAGTCAATAGTAGGTCATGTCAAAGACCTAAAAGATTTAGTTGCAAAATAGGTCGTTTATATTTTTAATACACACACTATGTACAATCTTCTGGGATGTAACATATTACAATGATTAAAAAAATACTGTTATTTTAGATTTTTTAGGGTTTTTTTGTGATCTATGAATAGTTTAGCCAAATCCGACCTTAACTCTTCCAATTTGTAGTTTTTCAAAATAAAGTTGTCGATTAAAGACAGACGAAAAAGTTTTTGTGTAGTACATAACATCAAAGATTGCCCTAACAAAAACATATTATTTTGAAAGAAACTTACACGTACAAATTTATTTACACGACAAACAATTTTTCAAGAATAGCAAAAGTAAAAAAGACAGCTATTTTAAAAGTAATGACAAAAATATAATTTGTTGCTTTTGGCTACATAAATTATAAGCTACAAAAAATTAAAAAAAAATACTAAATAATTTAGAAGCGGAATATAGAAAATATGAATATGAATAAATAGCTGTTTTTTTAACATTTTTAGGCTTTATCTGAAGTATCAAAAGAGTCTCCGAAATCGGTATATTTATATGAAAAGGGTAATAATGATTGTTGAGAAAGCCATGCACATTTGCAAGGATTGTGAAAATATGTGTGCTTTTTATTAATCACTTGTAGCCCGTCCTGCCCGTCCAGGCTTAGCAACCTTCTAGGATGTTACATAATACAATGATTAAAAAATACTGTTATTTTAGAGTTTTTAAGGTTTTTTATGATCAGTCAATAGTTTAGCAGAATTCAACCTTAACTCTTCCCATTTGTAGTTTTTCAAAATGAAGTCTGTCGATTAAAGACAGATGAAAAAGTTTTTGTGTAGCACATTACATCAAAGACTGTCAAAATAGAAAAATCGCCTCTGTGGTCTAGCGGTCCGGGTGTTGGACTTGACTGCATGAGGTCCCGGGTTCGAATCCCGGGTCGGCCAACAAAAAGAAAATTGGATTTTTCCAATTTTCTAATTAAAAAAAATGTTGGTCGGGATTGGATATGTGCCTGGTTGGCGATAGGCTTGCCACCTATCACATTATGGGACTTAGTGTCTTCGGCTAGTGGGTGCCTTGGTTGTACCTCTGCCTACCTCTTCGGGGATATGGGCGTGAAGATACATTATATCAAAGACTGTCGAAATAAAAAAATAATTTAGACTTCCGCCATGAATGAAATTGTGATGCTTCTTTTTTAAAAATATTTTTAAATTAATAAGTGTCTGTTAAAAACTGGTATCGACATTATATAGATTATTAACATTATAAACATTTTATAGAAAAATAATTTAATGATTACTGTATAAAGAAGGATGACCAAATCGTACCTTACAATACAATATCTCTTTGAGTCTAAGTTTAAGTATCCACAAAAAATAAACTATTTATTAAGCTATTGCGTAGCTTCTATCGCGGGCCTTGAGCGTGGAGACCGAATCCATATATTCCGCAAAAAAAAAAAAAACCTAACACCCCCTACTCCGACCGGTACAGCAGTGATGCTTTTAAGCTATTGTTTAGTTTTGCCATCTATCGATGAGTAGCAGAACTTTTAATGATTTTTTGATCACGCTTGTCTCTTTAGTTCAGCAATTCGCCTCTAGGTGGCATTGATTGTATCGGCGCTACCTTGCATTCGTAATCCCCCTCTTCACTCCGCAGTCTGGTGTTTCAAGCCTGCTTATGCAACAACTTTACCGCGGCAGTCTCCGAGTGCCACAAGTCTTTTTTCTGTTTTTGAAGCTTTTATTTCGCCTATGAAATCACTTGGTAATCAAAGACTATAATTATTAGCTATTCACGTTTTTCTAGTTTTCAACTGTAATTGAGTTCAATTACTATATACAAATTACATTACTATGTGGGTACGTGTGATATTATGCCCTCCTTGTTGTCTAAACTACACGTGTAAATTAAGAGCAATATAGAATTGAATTAACTTATCTGTCAAAATCTGTCTTCTATGCGGACCAGACTCCAAGAGCAAGCTGGACAGATGATCATTTTTGACATCGAACTTTAGAGTCTGATAGACAAATAAATAGAAGCGTGCGCTTTGATAGATGTTAATTTTTAGTGATATTCTGAGGAAATCGAAATAAACAGAAATGGGATCGCTAATTACCCTTCTCGCTTATCGCTAATTACACTTTCTCGTGGATTCTAACCTCAAAAGTAAGTTGACATTGTTATAAAAAATCGTAACTGTTCAGGTGTTATTTTCAAACAGCATGGTGTTTACTACATAGAAAGAAACCTATCTAAGTACCAGTAGCTTATTTTGGGAGATGATAAAAAAAGTTAGGTTCAGCTTCTACAGAAATTTGAAAATTATTCTTTTATGCTTGTTGAACTCAGGGCGGATTTGGTCCATCTTCTTTAGTAAAGTTTCTTTTAACACATAAAACGTCTGTCAACTGTTTAACATGTTACTACTGTTACTAACTTACTGTTCCACATATTACTACTCTTTTCCAGTGTCGGGATGTAATGACTCAATCGTTTGCTGGTGATAATTTGGTAACATTCTGGATGATTCGCCTTAAGTAGTCAATATAATTAAGTTGTAGAATGATGTGGATCAATCTGCTCGCCATTGTTGTATTCCCTGCTGGACGAAAGGGTGGTTTGAAGTCTTGCACACTTTGCCTAAGAGTCAGACGCACACGAAACATCTATGTTGTAAGCGACGGTTATTTTTTTATCTTCAGGAGAGCCATCTGATTAATCGCTATCTTACATCTGCAACTCTTGGTCGGCATATTTATTATTTATTTTCTGGTATCCATTTTTAGTTGATTGCCTCGTTGGCCTGCACGCTTCACTCTACCAACGCAGAGACTCGCCCGGATTGGTACCACCGCCGTACTTATTCCTGCCGCCATTACATCAATGCTTGCCGCTGACGTTTTCCGGTTAGGGCGTAGGGTAAGGTAGTCGGTAAACTTACTTTTGCTCGAGGCCTAACATCTCGGCCTCAGGTCGGCAACTCACCATTACCTTTGTGTCCCTAGGCGGCGTGAATTTCTTACCATCAGGAAATCTGTCTGCTTGATTGCCTTCCTATAACATAAAAAAGAGATATTTATTTATAAAAGAACTTACCTTAATACGTTAAATGCTATTTTGTAAATAAGATTACATATTTCGAATCATTTCAAAAAGCATGTCCTTGTAAAATAATATTATCAAATGAATTCGTGCAAAAATGAACTTAATGCTTCTAAAAACCACTTAGATGTTTCTGGGTTAAATATTTAAGTCTGTATTAGCTTCTTACATGGGTTCTAAGCCCCAAACTCGCATTTGAAAACTAACTCTATTATAAATGAAGAAAAGATTGAAGGACCATTAACTTTTCGTTGACACAATAACATACACGTATAATATTATCCTAGAAAGATATTTCAATAATGACAATTGTAATTGTTTTATTTTTACCATTTTATTTATTTCTTCAAAATGTAGCTTGCTACTTGCTTTTTGTACACGATGCCTTCCATTTTATTTTCACTGCTTTTCTATGATAATTTCTATGATAAGAGACAAACTCGTCTTTTGTTCTTTTTCATTTTTCCTCTATATTGTCAATTTTTGCTTTTCGTGTGCAATGAATTATTAAAAAAAAGTAAGTATCTTCACGCCTATATCTCCGAATAGGTAGGCAGAGGGACATCCAGGGCACCCACGACTAGCCGAAGACACTAAGTCCCACAATGTGGTAGGTGGCAAGCCTATCGCCAACCGGGCGCACATTCAATCCCTTCAATTCAATTCATTTTTTTTTAGAAAATTTGAAAAACCCAATTCTTTTTGTTGCCCGACCCGGGATTCGAACTCGGGACCTCATGCAGTCAAGTCCAACAACTGAACCGCTAGACCACAGAGGCGATAAAATAATAAATATTAATAATAATTAAATTTAACTCAGAAAGTGGAAGTGGTCCTTGGAGTTTTAGTAAGTAAATATTCTACGTATTAGATATTTTTATTTTTTCTGTAATTTTGCTACATTTTTTACTCACCTACAAAATAATATTTTTACTACAGCTGTTATAAATCTAAATAAAAAATACATTTTTCATAATGTAATTATTATAGTCATTCGTATAGTACTTATTATTTATGACGTGTAAATTACGATGTGCAATTACACGTCGTAAATTATACGTCAATTCAAAATTTCACGCAAATAATATTACAGATTTGGATTCACTAAATTGTTTGGGCGCTGATGGAGAAATAGATTCAACGGGGCCTGCACAAATGGGCCCTCCGCATCGACAACCAAATAATGGAAACTGAAAACAAGGCAACACCTACTACGATCACAGAACACAAGAAATTACATTAAAATTTATTTGCATTATGTATAAAAAAAATTACCTCATACAACAGATACAGATCTCGGTATTTTTAATTTGTCTATAGGTTATAGTAACTTACAACAATGACAATTTTGTTAATTGAATTGTTTCTATTTTTAAATTTATAATTTAAATGAAATTGAATAAATGTTCCGAATTTTTTAAGAATTATTTTCTCTCAACAAGATTTAAGCCTGTTTCATATATACTCATACTCAAGCAAGAACATACAAATTCATATAACTGTGTAGCTACGGGACTTAAATACCAACGTATTTGGTAAGAAAAGCATTATAGTTTTAACTACAGGAGTGGAATCCTCGGTATCTTCAATAGTTAAAGTATTCGTCAGTGAGGGAGAAAAGGGGAAAAAATAAAGAATGGTAAAATATATTTGTTATTCATGCATATTTTAAAATCTTTAACTTGAACGAATTAAGAGAAAGGGCCATGAAATAGTATACATAGAAATTGCATCCACATTTGCTTTATCCGTCACTGGTACCATGCAGATATTATTTATGCTGTGACCATCACATTTTTAGTAACAAATTTCTCTGTGTTAGTATATATTCACTCAGTAAATAATATATCAAATAGTACTTGTATATATATAGAATTAAAAACCAGCTTGCTTCATAAAAAAAATAACTCAAAGCTAGTTTTCTGCATTTAGTATGTGGACTAGAAGTAACATTTTATTATTGGCATCAGTTGCATCAATAGCTTCTGCAATTGTTTACGAAGATGGTCCCTGTCCTAAAGTAGAACCGATGAACAACTTCAATCTGACAGGAGTACGTATTAATATAATAATAGTTGTAACTAATAAAAGTATCTTCACGCTCATATCCCGAAGTGGTAGGCAAAGGTGCACCCAGGTCCAGCCGAAGACACTTAATTTCACAATGTGATATCTTGTAAGCATATCGCCAACCGGGCAGATATTCAATTGTGGGCAACGTTGTTTTTTTTGTTAGAAAATTTAAAAAAATATTTTTTCTTTGTTGCCCACTCCGGGTATCGAAAACGGAACCTCGTGAAGTATGGTCTAAAACTAGACCGCTAGACCTCAGAGATGATGTACTATTAGCCCATTGCTACCATATCTGGATTTGATAAAGGAGTCCTAGAAAAATCTTGGAAAAAATAATATTTTTTGTGTACGTTTATACGTTACTTATTAAAATCGAAGTCGGTTTTTTCAGTTTTGTTGTCCTTAAATTATTCCAAGCTTCTTTCAGTTTACAACAGGATTTTGGTATCAAATTGCAAAATATGCTCACGATTTTGAAAATGGTGGGGATTGTGGAACATTTTTCTTTAAAACGGTCAATGGGAAGAATATTGAAGTGGCAGATGAATCCGTTAACAAACAAGATGAGCTTATTGAAGGGACAATGGATTTTGCACCGGATGCTAACGGCCAAGGAAAATTAGTTTATAACAGCGTTTCTCTTAAAGGTATTTAATATGACGCAATAATAGTAAATATAGTTATCTTTAAGTTACTATTATCATTCGTGGTTACAAAGACGTTAGGGTATTTATGTAAATTATGGATTGAAAAAGAAAGTTAAATGAGAAATAATGGTTGAATCTTGTCATTCCACGGATAAATTACCCGGGTATTATCCAAGGGTAGTTTCAAAAGTCCAGGAGGAGTGTTTGGTGTAAACAACTACCTACCGACTACTAAACAGCCGACTTCAAAAATAAAAGGAAAAAAAAGTAAAGATTTAGGGCCAATTCAATACTTACTTATAATATAATTGTTAGTTTAAGGTTTGGCACCGACTTCAGACCTATTAATAAATAGCACATATAAATAATAGTAAATAATTAATACAAAATCTTTATTATTTTTTACTTTTTAGTTTTGAAGTCAGTTTTTATTTACTTAGTTATTTTTATTTAACATTTGTTAGTTTATTGTTGATATGATTTAATTTAATAAAAATAAATAAAAGGATAGCTGAAAGTAGATAAAAATGCTTTTAAAAGAAAAAGTAACGGGCCTAACTGAATATTTTTTATGGGATCGATCTGAACTATTCCGCATCAAACAAAAAAAAATACGAAAATCGATTCAGAAGCCCCGGAGAAATCGGTGTACATACATAAAAAATGTACTGGCAGAATTGAGAACCTCCTCTTTTTTTAAATCGGTTAAAAGAATAATGAATGTGGGAGAAACCAGGAGTAAGCGTGCATGTAAGGATCGTTTTACTTAGCGTCAATACATGTATGTATGCATGGGTGGTATACAGGTTGTCGTTAAGTTTAAAAACAGTCATTCAATTAAAGGTCAGCGCACATTTGGACGAAACCCCGACCCGGCACGCATGTGTGTGGTCGGGGCGCATTGAATAGCAAAGTGGACTGCGGCGGGCCGAGAAGCATCGCATTGGCGGATTTTTGTTACTCGATATGAAAGAGTAGAGTAAAAAAGAAGAGTGGCAACTCTACTTGAAAATCGTCAAGTATGGAAAGAGGAGCTTCGTTCAGTTGTCGTATAATAAATTTAGAAGTAAAATGTCATGAGCCCTCTATAAACATTATTAATATCGTTTTTAATCTCCTCTTTGGTGTCTGTAGGTCGCATTGTGGTGCCGCGCAAAATCCGCCGCGATGACCCCTGAAAGCGATTTTTTTTTTGATATTGGATGGCAAACAAGCAAACGGATTTCCTGATGGTAAGAAATTTACGCCACCTAGACACCAAAGGTAGTATGGTGCGTTGCCCGCCTTAGGCCAGGTTGATAGGCCTTGAGCCAAAGTAAGTAACCCTTATCCTCCGAACCAGAACACGTAAACGGCAAGCACTGATATTAAAGTGGCAGGAATATGTAAGGCAGTGGTACCGATTCGGGCGAGCCGCTGCGAGACTCTACCACCTAGTCCGATGTCACGGTGCTAGTGACAGTAAACATGTGCTCGCTTTTTACGAGCTTTCTGGCACAAGAAGGCAGATAGTCTATTCTGCAAAAGGAGCCCGGACCAACAGGGGGATCAAGGCGAAATGTGCGCTATCCTTAGTACAAACAAATATCCATAATATCGCTTAAATATTCTAATTAAGGATATTGTCTTACCAATTATTTGCCCATACATACGTACCAACTTAGGTTAATTAAATAGTTTAATCTAAAGCATATATCCTTAAGTGTGTAAAAATACTAAACCAAATTTTAAATAGTTTTTGGTATAGAAATAGAAATGCATCTTAAAATTATAAGTCCTGCAAGCAAGGTATTAGGTCCAGTAGGTATGAAGACAACCGACTACTCTCCGAAATTAAAATTGACAAGGATATTATTATTTTTAATAAAAACTCTTTGTATTACACAACATATAATATTACAAAATATACTTAAAAGTAAATAAAACGAAGTACAAACAACGTGTTTATTTCCAATAAGGTAAATTTCCATTAAACTAAAAAAAAAAATGAAAGAAGTAGACCTGGTGTACAAATAAATAAACTACTAAATATGTACTGTTTAATAATATTACTCACAAAACATAAAAAATAAGCTAAACATAAACTTAAAGTCAACTTATATTTAAACATCTGTATCTGTCTGTGTCTAAACAATTGCAAGACTGTTTTTTTAAAGGATCAAAAGTTTCTTATGAAAATTGGCATTAAAGCGGCAGGAGTAAGTAAGTCAGCAGTATTCCGGGCAAATAAAAAAATGTCGCTAGTAAATATTTCACACCAATTTCCTTGATGGCGGTAGAGAGTACCAAGTGCCACAACGTCACACAAGTAGACCAGCCTAGCTTCATCCACATTCATCTTTTCATACAAACACGTGCGTTTCGCGTTCTTAGCACCACCATCTTTTTGTTATTTTTTTATGTTTTAGGTGATGAAAAGGGTGGTACTCTGCCTATGAATGTGCTAATTATGAAATACGACAGCTACGGTATTGTATACGATTGTGTGTACAATAAAGCAACGAACAAAAAACATGGTAAGTTTAACCTATACTTTGGCAATTTTTGAGAAAATTTATCTCTTATGTGTATGTCTAGCAGTTCAGCATTGAACTAGATTTCTGGAGGTCTCTAGTTTTATCCTCGAGTCGGGCAGCAAGGCAAAAGAAAATGTGTATTTTAAATGTTTAATTGTTGCAAATTAATACTAGACTGTCTGCCTTCGTGCCAGGTAGCTCGTAAAAGGCGAGCATAAGCTTACCGTCGTTAACACCGTGACATATGACTAGGTGGTAGATTTTCGCAGCGACTCACACGGATTGGTACCACCGCCTTACCTATTCCTGTCGCCAAAACGTCATTACGTGTTCCAGTTCGGAGGGTAAGGTAGCCGGTAAACTTACTTTTCCTTAAGGCCTAATATCCCAGTCTCAGGATGGCAACGCACCATTACCACCTTTAGTGTCTCTAGGCGGTGGAAATTTCTTACCATCAGGAAATCCGTCTGGTTTTTTGCGTTCCAATATCATAAAAAAACTCAAATGCTCGTGGTCTATTCTACACAGATGACCCGAACTAGCGCTGGCTTCTTGTTTTCAATAGTTTTGAATAATTACCTTGTTTTCAGATTACGTATGGATTGTATCCAGAACGAGCAAATTAACGGATGAAGCGAAGGCTGCAATCGACGGTTTTATTTCTAGTACAAAAATAATTGATCCCGCCAAATTGTTTTGGGATAAATTCGACGATGAATCTTGCAAGGGCAAAAAGAATCCTTCTTAGATTTCGATTTTATCAATTACATTGCCATAAAACGTCAATTTTAAATTAAAGTTAGAGTGCCGTCCACTCATTTGTAGGGTTTGTTTTTTTAGGACTGCACTACGGAATATCGAAGTTTGAAGTGTCGATGTACTGTATTTATAATGTTCATCGACAGTACGTACTTCGACAGTACGATATGATGAAGTATTGTATTTTGTATTGATAATGTTCATAAAATCGACGTACGGAACTTCAAAAGATCGCTATGTCGAAGTACTGAACTTCGAATGCTTGATTTCGATGTAGGTACACCGGGTAGAATTGTTTAGAGCCAACGGTACAATTATATGCGGTAGCAAAAATCACATTATAAAGTAACTTCAAGTAATTTAACCTAAGCTAGAATAGAATTGAGGTAAAAAAAACTTATACAAAAAAATTAAGTTTTTAAGAAAATTATATATACGCTATACCACCTTCATTATTCATAATTTCTTTTTTTTATTTTGTTACTTAATATAGGTAAATAATAATAATAATAATAAAAAACTCTCCTTGGCTATGGTCGTGACATGACGTGTTTTTATATGACAACAGCAAGTAGATTATTTATACAAATGGCGGTTTTATCGCTAATAAGCGATTTCTTCCAAACAACCAGCATTCATAAAAAGAAATATACAAATAAGGAAAAAGTACAACATTAAAAAAAGAAAGAAAATACAATACATTAATACATAAAATAAGTAACAACTAAGTATCTAATCTAGTTAATCTAAATAGTAAGTATTTGAACGAGCGGATTCTGGAAGAGTTAGGCAGAGGTACAACCAGGGCACCGACGAATGATGAAATCAATGTCATGTGCAGTCAGCCAGTCTTGCATGCTTTTCGCTCTATGGGCTGGCGCAGAATCTTGTTAGAATGATAAACAGCTCCCACAAGGATTTTTTACACTGTGTTTTGACACACATTCGCATTTATTTTACAACTTTTTTACAAAAGTGTATCTCAGTTAAGCACCTATATGAGATTTCTAACCAAACCATGACTGACAATGGAAAATGGCCTAACTGGACACGCGGAATACGGTGACTTGCTTTGTCACTGCTGTGGAAATACACTATATTATTTTATTAGTTGTAGCTCACCTCCACAGTAAAAAAATTTCGTACGAAAAAAGAATTGGACGGTGCTTTTTTCTTCCATACTGCTTCAACAATATACTTCAGTCTCATGTCCATTAGACGCGCGTCCAAGCAATGTTCTGTTAATCTGCAATTAGCTCGTAGTCCTAAGTTTTCATTTAACACCCTTTTCACCATGGTTTTGTTTAACCCCATCTGTAGGGCTAACAGTTTCTGCTTGCGGATGGGATTTCTTTGAATTCGCGCCTTCACAGCTTTTACCACTTCTAACCTAATAGCTTCTTTTTCTGTCTCCCAAATTTGAGTCCTCATTATATCGTTTGATGGTATGAGAAATGAATCTTCGATCGATGCAGCGCAATAACCGCGACACGATCTTCTTTAAACACTTCATATTTACTGATACGTCAAATAAAAAAAAATGTAAATACCTACTTATTTTCATAAAATATTCTTAATTCAAATGAAGTAACATTTTGAGGCCAGCATTTTTAAAAGAACATTTTTTATTGTGTGACAAAACTTACATATAATTTTTATTTACTTTATTATATTTTCATGATGAATAGATATATTTCAACTATATTATGTACTTTCTTTCTGACACATAACCGCAGATAAAACATATCAGAAACGTAGCTAAATACTATCTGGGTTACGTCAGCTTAAAAAAAAATCTTCTTCAAAATCGAACCAATTGTTAAAGGTGTTTTGATTTAATGTAATTTCTTATAACGCCATTTAAACACACTCCAAGCAGTAACAAAAAACAGTTTAACGATTTTAAAAAGAACAAAGATCATTTTCTGTGATCTAGGGACCCGGTGTTGACATTGACGAGTTAAGTTCTCGGGTTCAAACCCCGTGCTGGGCTAATCAGAACACAATGCTTCCCGAGATAAGATAAGTTCCCGGTTGTTAATAGATTATCCGCCATAGTATATATAGGACTAAGTACATAGTAATTTCGGCTAATCGTCGGTGCCCTGGTTGTACACCTGCCTAACTCTTTCAGAATGCATTACTTACTATTTACCTCTATGTAACAAAATCAAAAAGAAAGGAAACTATAAACTATGAAGGTGGTCTAGCGTATAACTTATAATTTGCTTAAAAACTTAATTTTTCTTGTATAAGTTTTTTTTAACCTTAATTGTATTCGAGCTAAGGTCAAATAATTTTAAGTTATTTTATAATGTAATTTTTGCTACCGCATATAATTGTACCATTGGCTCGAAACAATTCTACCCGATGTACCTACATCGAAATCAAACGTCCGCAGTTCACTACTTCGATATAGCGATCTTTCGAAGTTCTGTACGTCGATTTTATGAACATTCTCAATGCAAAATACAATACTTCATCATACCGTACTGTCGAAGTACATACTGTCGATGAACATTATAAATACAGTACATCGCCATTTCAAATTTCGATATTCCGTAAAAAAAGACTGCACTTTTTTTAGATAATAATAAACAATAAATTATTTTATGGATTTCATTGAATTTTGTTTTGGAATTTAATGTTCGTCATCGGCTAGTACTGTATTCTTGAAATGATCTACAAAGACATATCCGATTTCAATTTTCAGTTTGCATAAAAGAGAAATTCAAGAGTAAACTTACCATTATTGAAATCGATACCATTATCGAAAGACCTGTTTAGTTCGATGTATGGTTAGAGCATTTGTCGGCTTTAGACGAAAAGTTAATGGTTCAAATCCTGCCTGGGGTGAATTTTATTCTTTTTTTAAAATTTATAGAAATTTATACTAAGCACAGGGCAAGGGCTAAAATAAAAATACTTACAGTTTGTTTAGATTAAATAAAATTTACCACATCGTTGGTCGAGTGATTAGCGTCCACGTCCAACTACACCGAATAACCGCGAGGCTCGGATTCGATTCCCAAAGGGGGCAGACATTTGTGTGATAAACATTTTGATGTCTGCATTTTCGGATTTGGATGTTTATCAAATTTATTAGGTATCTATATAAGTATTTCTGTGTTTTCGTATAGTTGACTAACATTCATAACACAAGCATATAATTTTCTTACTTTGGGGTTAGATTCAATTTGTGTAAATTGTCCTGGAATATTAATTGATTTTAATTGTTATGTATTATTTTTCTTATTTTCCTTGCAATTTTTACGGTTTCTATTTCATAAGGACCTTCTCCTAACAATGACTAATGTAACAAAAAAATAATTACCAAAATCGGTAATTTGGATCTGGTGAGATGCGATGACCACGTGAAAAGGGAATTGATTTTTAAATGTGCTAGTGGTCGCCAAATTTGATCGTTATAAATTATGTTTTGTTGATAAGAACGCCATCTTTATTTCACTAGACCAACTACTTTGTTTCCAAACTGTATGATTACAGTTTGTGCGCCATCTGTGATCTTTTATCATTATCATCAATATATTTGTTAGTGTGTACATGTAATGTTTAATTTTTTGAATTAATGCACTTTATAAACATTATCATTAAAAAATATTGGCATTCTCCTACACATAAACTATAAGTGTGCCAAATTTCATACTCCTCCGTCAGCGCAATTTTGGTAAAAGTGGTCTAAAGTTTTTGCTTCACGTATTAATATGTATATAGATAACATATTATAAAATGTCCACAATTTGGTACCAGTCAACCTGCACCACGAACGTTAGGTATTATTTAATTAAAACTCACTGTTTCATTTCAATTTACAAATGGTTGTGACACTTATTGCTATCCTTCCACTAATTACAGGCTATAGCATCCGCAGGGTTTCAAATAATTAACTACAGCTGTTGCATATTTTGTTAATAACAGGGTTTGGTCTCTAATAAACTTAACCCTTATCTCATACATTAAAATATTTTTATTATGACTGTGTCTGTAATAAACCGTTTGTTTGTTGAATGTATTCAGATATTTTTGTATTGTCGCCTCTGTGGTCTAGCGGTTCAGTTGTTAGATTTGACTGCATGAGGTTTGGATTCCGGGTCGGGAACAAAAAGAAAATTGGGTTTTTCCAAGTTTCTAATAAAAAAAAAACGTTGCTCGGGATTGCATAAGTGCGCTGTTGGCGATAGGCTTGCCACCTATCACATTGTGGGACTTAGTGTCTTCGGCTAATCGTGGGTGCCCTGGTTGTGCCTCTGCCTACCTCTTCGGGGATATAGGCGTGAAGATACTTATTTTTGTGTTTGCCATCAATAGACCATCTGCTTTCCTGTACCAGGCAGCTCGTAAAAGG
>NJDC01000249.1:129893-143681 GCA_002245475.1 Calephelis virginiensis | reverse complement strand
TAGTATTTCATAAATATTCATGTACACTGTGTCACGATGTTGGCAAAAATTTAGGATCATGTCGGAATTATTAGCTACGTTTCGAAAAAAAAACCAATTCGAATCATGACGTGGAAATGGAATTGAAGTAGTCACGATTAACTATTTATGTTAATACCAAAATTATTATTAACGATCTGAAATCACCTAAATTTGGATAACGTCATGTGGGTAAGTACTTAATTATTATATTAGGCATTTTAACGAAAATAAAAAAAAAATTGTTTTAATTTTTTTTTTTAATTAAAAATTGAACAACCTTATATTAGTCACAACTATTATTAAACATAATGGTACTAATCATCACTTTTCTATGACAGATAAGAAGGGTCATATAAAATACAAAAAACTTGACTTAAATCTATCAAACAGGTGGTAGCAACATATTTAGGTTTAATAAGGTATATACAGTATTACAATATTGTATCTCATTACAATATTGTGCTTTGACTAAATTATATCTGATCTTAAAATTTAGGAATCAAGGGTGTATCAGACTTTTGACAATAAAATACGGTTTAACGTAACTTATTGACTTACACCATATTTTCGATCAATCTATATTTTATATATCTATACTTTAATACTATATTTTATTTCTGCTTTTTTTCGATTTAAAGTCCTGGACTACGAATTTGTCAAATATCAAACATTTTTAATTCTGCATACATATCTATGGTTCTTATTACTTTCCTTATAAAAATTAACTAAAATAAATGCTCCAGGTTCGGGATATTCAATTTTGCTGTCTTCTTTAGATTTGATAAGATTTTGCTTAGCTTTTGAAAATAGGTATCACCTTAAAATGTCTGGTTGATTCATCCAATATTACGTTTACGTCTTTGTCACTTAATATATTTGTCTAGATTCATCGTTTTCTTTCACTATCTTCTTCTCATTCTCTTTTCCTTCAACATCTTCTATAAACATAAAATCTAAAATCAAAGGCCCTTATAAAGTTAGTACATAGCGCATGAACCCATTCATCTCAACATTACCATTTCTTGACGTCAAGAAATGTCATCAAAATTGTGTCAAGAAAACATCAAGAAATAACCTAAATTTTAAATTTATTATAAAATTGTCGCACTCATTCATATTACGAACGCTGCGTGATGTGTGTTTAACTAATTGTAAGCAATAATTAACACATTAATTATATAAGAACAGTACTTACTTTAGTTTCCAAAACGCTGTCACGAAAGTATTCAAATCTTGACACAGGCAGTCTAGCCAAAGTAGTTTTTGTAACTGACAGCAAATTTAAAATGGTAGGTAAGCTTGAGTCTTCTCTATGGGTTACTACTTAATATAAAATTATTTAAAATTAAAATTTATATATCTGTACACCAAGTCTACTTATTTTATTTTATTTAGTACTTTCCTTTTACGGGTTGGCTGGAAGAAATTTCTTTTATTAGAGATAAGCTCGCCATTTGTACTTTGTTTTTCTTTTTACTTTTAAGTATTTTTTTGTATCTAATATCAGTTGTGTACAATAAAGAGTTAATATATTTAAAATTAAACAGTAATTATAATAGAACACTACACAGGGTAGAAAATTTGCGTCATGAAAGTTTTGTCACTAAATCGAGAGTAACTGCAGACTTTCATAAATTTCATATTTTAAGTAATTATTAACGTGTTTTAGTATGAAAATAGCAGTGAAACGATAAAAAGTGATGCTTTTTAATATAAAAGCACTAATCGTTTCATAATTTAGTGTACGGAACAAAAAATACAGCATATTATTGTATTATATGTATATTGTATTATATGTATATTGTAGTATATTATTGTACAGCGCACGGCGCGGACACTCAAAATTTCTATGAACGACATATTCACTCACTGCAAGAATAATATATTTGCACACATTATAGTATAGCTACGTAGTTGATTAAGGTTCTTCAATAACGATTATGTGTTAGTTTTTAATTTAAAAGGTTAAAACTCGAAAGAATTTTGTATTTCTAATTATTTTCAGAGTTAAACCATAAGGACATATTTTTTCAGAAAAGGTGGACAGTTTTTTGAAAATTAGTCATTTGCAGACATTCGGTTAATCGGCCCATTTTCACCCCATAAACTTTTAAACGGCCTAACCGATTTTCGTCAAACATGTCTAAGAACACTCGCACATATGTTAGCTTTAATACAAAAAAAAACTAAATTAAAATCACTGCATCCGTTCCGGAGTTATGATGCCACAGACAAACAAACAGACAGACTCGTCAAACTTATAACACCCCTCTTTTTGCGTCGGGGTTTAAAAAAAGACTGGTAACACACATGCTATAAATGTAGTGAAGTTCACAAAAAGCGTAGAAGATCGAAAAGGACTACACAAATTTGAATACAACTCAAATAAACGGGAATTAAAAAAGCGTCGAATAAAACTAGGAATAAAGAGTGCGACACAGTCCCCAATTAGTGATTTCCATCGTCGGTCTGTATCGACAATTTGTGTCTTCATCAGAATTACATCCGTGGGGAAATCGTCCGCTCGACCGCCATAATTGTCGGTTTGCCTCAACGGAGCTGAATCGTCAGGTTCTGATTCAGTTAGTATACTCTTACTTTTACTATATTTATTCTTGACGGATCAGGGTTCTGATTATGTATCTCAGATGCCAGATGCCAACTAAAGATGGAAAAGTGTACATCAAATGACGTGTTTTATATTTGCTATCACCAGTGACCAACAGAAATACAATAGAGATAGCAAAAACAAATGACGTCATTTGACAACTGTTTGATGTACACTTTACCATTTTGGGTTGACAACTGAGATACATAATCATTACCCTGGATTGGTTTTACAGCTGTCAACTTATTTAGTTGGATCATATAGAACCCGGGTCTTCTGTGTAATATAGAGTCTATAGACTATCTCCCTTCCTGTCTAGCAGTTTGTAAGAGACGAACAATGGCAAAACGGGTCAATACCAACAAGTTCACTGGTGGTAGAGTGCTATGCTGCCATTTGCCTAAGTAGGGATTCCTTATCTATTCTTGCCATTATAATAACAATGTCAAGTTCGAGTCCGGAGAAAACCTAGCCAGTAGACTTGCACAATTGGCCTTACACCTCGGCCATAGAACAGCGACGCGCCTATAATATCTATGGTGTATAAAGACTGCGGTAATCTCTTACTATCAGGGGAGCCCGCGTGCTTATTCGCTGTCTTTTGCCATTAAAAAAGTTTTATTTATCACTTCAATGTTGCTCATTTTATATAGTACTAGCTGTACCCGCGGCTTTCTTATCTTCAGGTTGGATCAAACTGCACACGGTGTGCCCATTGGATTAAAATAGGTTAAATAATTTCGGAGTTATTGCGGGCAAACAACGTGACGCGTAATATTTACATTGATTTTAATTTTTCTCCATAGTTGTGTTATTAAGATATCTATAAACGGTTGGTTAAAAGTTATAACTACAAAAGAAGATACTTTATTAAGCCATAAGCTTAGGATTCTCGGAAGGAGGAAATCTCGAGAGATAAACGTAATTTATATTAGATAATAAGTAAGTAATATTAATCGCCTCTGTGGTCTAGCGGTCCGAGTGTTGGACTTGACTGCATGAGGTCCCGGGTTCGAATCCCGGGTCGGCCAACAAAAAGAAAATTGGATTTATCCAATAGAATATAATTAAAATTTTTAGAAAATTGGATAAATCCAATTTTCTAATAAAAAAAATGTTGGTCGGGATTGGAAATGTGCCCGGTTGGCGATAGGCTTGCCACCTATCACATTGTGGGACTTAGTGTATTCGGCTAGTCGTGGGTGCCTTGGTTGTACCTCTGCCTACCTCTTCGGGGATATGGGCGTGAAGATACTTTATATTAATTGTTCGCTTTTTAAAAACGTCAAACAAGGATTTAGGTAATAGCCGCCTCTGTAGTCTAGCGGTCCGGTTTTGGATTTCACTTCATGAGGTTCGTTCGGATTCGATCGGGTCGGGGCAGCAAAAAAAAGGTGATTTTTCAATTTTCCAATAAAAACAAAGTTGCCTGGAATTGGATATGTGTCCGGTTGGAATAAACTTGCCACCTATCACATTATGGGGCTTAGTATTTTTGGCTAGTCGTGGGTGCTTATTTTTTCGGGGATATGAACGTGAAGATACTTTTTTTAAATACTTAGGTGAAAAAAGTCATAGTGATCTCAGAGTCACACTGATCAGTCAATAGAATTACTTATATAACTAAAATGTAAGTGCCGTATCAATTTTTGTACAAAAATATCCCACTTCTGATTACAAAACAATATTTCGCAAAAGCGAAATAAAGCAAACGAATAAATATTTGATTAAGTAGCCGTCAAATGTAACAGACCGAAGTTCTCACAAAGTACAAATAACGATTATTGGAAGTAAAATTCTCCGGACACAGGCCTCTTTCCCGATCTCGTTGACAAAAGATAGATTAGTAGACACGGTCGAACCGCGTGACTTTAATAATTCAACAGGGTCGGAATTCGGACTCGCATTGTCCGCCATCTTGTCGACTTAAACGTACTGAAAAAATCCGGGAGATATGTATTTTTGTTCTTGATAAATATCTCCGATTTATTTTTGGAACGGTCCTTTTCCTTTTATTTAACATTTATTGACGATTTATCAAAGCCAATTTCGGTAAAAATGTTACGTAAAGAAAACAAGACATTTAACAAGCGCTGGTTTTTAACGTTGACTTTGGTAAATGTATATTTCAGCTCATCGTTAAAAATAAAATATCAAAAAGAAGCTTATAAAACTTTTAAACCTAGTAACTTACACTGCCACTTTTGACTTCACTGAAATATTAATTAACCTTTGACTTCGAACTCTAACTTTAATTATAGGATCACGCTCCGATCATATGCAGTGACAACTAGGCATAATTTCGAAGTTATCGTTTTAATTCTCGGTAATTATGGTGTCATAAAATCCAAGTATATTACTACTATTTAAATTATACGCTTCGGCTTTACACTTTTTATACTTTATAATTTTATTTTTAAATTGGCTGACCTAAACTAAACTTAAGCGAAATTATGAATTATGTAATAACAACTCTATGTAGATATCTTTAAAATACATTCGGATTTCCGAAGATTGACGAAAATAGCCGAAGCGCACAATTTAAATAGTACTACTGTACGACACTATTAAATGTTTATAAAGATGTTAGACGTCGAGCAAAAGTAAGTTTACCGGCTACCTTACCCTCCAAATCGGAACACATCAACAGCAAGTATTGTTGTTATGGTGGCAGGAATAGGTAAGGCGGTGGTACCAATCGTGGCGAATCGCTACGAAACTCTACCACCTAGTAGGATGTCACGGTTTTAGTGACAGTAACCCTATGCTCGCCTTTTAGAAGCTGCCTGGCAGGAAGGCAAATGGTCTATTCCGCAAAGGGTCCCGGACCAACACGGGGAGAAGTTATTTATTTATACATTCTATATTAATATTTTTTAGCTCTAATACTGGCATCGCCTCTGTGGTCTAGCGGTCCGGCGTCGGACTTGGCTTCTTGAGGTCCCGAGTCCGATTCCTGGGTCGGACCACAAATAAAAATTAGAAAATGTATATTTTCAATTTTCTAATAAAATTAACGCTGCCCGGGATTGGATACGAACCCGGTTGGCGATAGGCTTGTCACCTATCACATTGTGGGGTATTGTGGCCTTGGTTGTGGTTGTGCTTTTGACCTCTGCGGGGATATGGGCGTGAAAATACTTTCTTTCTTTCTAGATACTAGCATAAATGAATATCCCTCGAATATTAACACACATTTATATAACCCCAAAGTAAATAAGTAATTTATTTTCTTGTAATTATTAATTAACGATACATAATGGAGGTAATCTGTGATAGTGATACATAGAAATACTGAAACTGATACCCGTATTAATGTCATTAAAACCCTGCCCTAGAAATAGGCGGATGTAGACACTGTCTGATGCCTACATACGTCGGTAATCGTACCCGAGCCTTAGGGATGCTTAGTGAAGTTAAGAGTGTATGTTAATCCCAGCCATCGAGGCGGTAACATCAATTGCAAAAGTTAAAAACCTTACGTTAGCCTTATAATAAACTAGCTGTGCCAGCGAACTTCGTTCCGCCCTCACAGTTTGTATTGAAAAAATTAAAATGTTGTTTTTCCAAGAATCCTCTCTTTCGAACGGGATAAAATGTACCCTATGTCCTTATCCCGGTTCTAAGCTACCTCTCTATCAATTTTCAGCCTGAGATTTCATCTTTTATAATTATAAGTCGAGTTTTCATTGTTTTTAAGATGTATTCTGCTACTCGGGGCGGAGATAAATCAAAAGAATAAATAACTATGGAAATTGGTGCAACAGATCTAGATTGGTGCGAGTTATAAGTGTTGCAACAAACCCGTCTTTGTTGTATATATAGATTAATTAACATCCTAAAATCTTGTTGACACAAATATATATAATTATTGGTGTACTTCAGATGTAACACTTGATTGTACGTGAATGAATATAGAACAATAAATCAGTGGCATAGGTACCGGTAATGAGTACATTTGGCGTGAAGCTTGCCACGCGTTTGACGGCCCGACGGAGGCTCGCTGGCACCGCGAAGGAAAGGGGTCGACAACTCGCACTTTCGAATCAATCGAGCGTTAACGTGACAACTTGTTTACTGTATTATGCAGCATTTTAGAAGTAGATGATATCGTAACATTTTTGTGAAAAAATAAGTTCTAGAAAATAAAAAAATTTAAGTGCGGACTAGATGTTATAAATAGCGCTTTAAGTAAATAAACTTAACTGCGAATAGTTGAATAAATATATCTATGCATATAAAACAAATAATAGCAAACAAACTTATTACAAAGGATAAAAAACGTTCCTAAAACTTTATGACCTTATTGATGTAGCAAACTAAAATATTGGTGTTTTTCAGATGAAACAGTTGGCTGGACGTGAATGAATGTAGAACAATAAATCAGTGGGATGGGTACCGGTAATGGGTACATTTGGCGTGAAGCTCGCCACGCGTTTGACGGCCGGACGGAGGCTCGCTGGCGCCGCTCAGGAAGGGGGTCGACAACTCACACTTGCCGCTCAATCGAGCGTTAACGTGACAACTTGTTTATATTGTACGATATACTTGTGTGCGTTTTTCAGGAAATTTATATTTCCTTCCGCTATCATTATGGGTTAGTATAAAGGCATATCTAGAAGCATCTTCAAACCCATAGGCCGAGGCACAACCAAGGCACCCATGACTAGCCGAGGACACAAAGTGACACAATGTGATAGATGGCACGCCTATCGCCAAACGGGCACATATCCAATCCCGGGCAACGTTATTTTTTAATAGAAAATTGAAAATATACTTTTTCTATTTTGTTGATGTTTTTTATTTAGCCGCGTCTGACTGGAAAAGTAACGTTACTTTCTTTTCAAGAGCACTTTTAAACGGCTTAACTTCTGGAGCATATTATAAGTTTATGTTGAAGTGATTTACTTACACTGCACAGTACACTTACACTGGCTAAGTCAATTTTTAACGGGTTGGTAATTCAGAACTTTCAGTTCTTTTATTACCAAACAACGATAGTTATCAACAGTATGTCGTTGTCCTTTAAAAAAAACGAAAGTAGAGCATTTTCAAAAATTCTTAAAAAAACTCAAAAAATACATACGATTTTTTCTAATTATTTGTCGTTGAAGCTTTCCATTGTTGCATTCGATATAAAAGAACTGCCAACAAAGAATGTCGCTTATGTACCTACCTCTTAACTTTAACTATTTCGCTTAAAGCTCTAAGGAAGGTTTCTAATAGTTGTTATTTCTGAAATATTCTTATAAAATAAATGGAAGCTCCGAAATATTTATAGTTTTTTATAAGTACAAAAAGTAAAAGTACCTAAATGTAAGAGCATCAAATTATTTGTAGGTAGTATGTGTTTGAAGACATTCCTTAAGGTTTCATATAAATTCATTCACTCGTTTTCGATTACTAGATTTTGAGATTTTAATATTTCACAGCGCTCCGCTACAAAAAAGTTTTTATTAAATTTACGAAGCCCGTAGAGAAACTTTTCGAAATGCAATGAGTAGATAAGTATATCTACCCCAATGATAATAGGGTAAAGGATCGCTCAAGGGGCACTTTATACGTTTGTTTACTATGCGTGAGCGATGAAAGGAGGCTATTTGATCGACAGTTATCGTCTTCGGGAAAGTCGTTGGATGTTATGGATGTTTTAAGCTTTTGCTTAGGGAAAGAATTTATAAGTTTGACGCCTAATATTCATTTACGATATTTAAAATGTCATGTACAAATAGTTTGTTTTTTGAGTATAAGAACACAAAGACAAAGTCGCATTCTCAACATCATGACTTTTGGGATATATAGTTTAAGTTCAATAGTCATGGTTTTTATTATATTTATTGGTAGGTAAAGAAAGATAAAAAAAATGCGTCTTTATGGTAACGCACGTTGCCTAAACCTCATCATGAGGACTACATTATCAACAAATTATTTAATTTGCAATTTTCCGCCTAAAAAATTTTTTTTGGCGGAAAATTGCAGATTAAATAATTTGATTTAGATTTAAGTATGGATTTCCGCAAAGTAACGCCTTCTTCTATTAATTTACATTATCAACGATTAAATCAGGGCAGCATCATTCGTAGCGCGTCTGTTTTCTTTTGTTTTAAAGCAGTGTTACCCCAAAGCTAATTTAATTAAACCCTTATGGATAATTGATTCGCCAAATCGCAAAACTCAAGATTGGGCCGTGCCTATAACTACAACCCTAGGGTGAAGGAGTAAATGTATGTAAGTGGCAATTGTGTTTGTCGTTATTTAGATGAAACCGACCGAAAATGTAAAACCGATGCCATTTTTTTTCAGTTTTAACCTTACGGTCCTGGCAGACCAACCTTGCTTCCTCCACATTCATTAATACCTACCCTTTTCATACACACACGCTGGTTTCAGATACTCTTGACACCACCTTCGACTAACACCCAAGCTATTTGTTTGTGAAATATCATCTTAGGTCTCACCGGGTACCTACATCCATCCACTTTCGCATTGCATATCTGCTTTGTCAATCTTTTATCTGTCATTCTTTCCTCATGTCCGAACCAGCGGAGCATGCCCTTTGTCATTTTAACACCAAAACTTTCTTTAAATCCCACTCTTTCTCGGATATCTCTGTTACGAATGTAAATAATTCGAGTTTCAAGTGCATGTGGAGAAAGTGTGGCAGATGATAATTATATTTTTTTCTCATGTGCGAGACTGAAAAGCTCATACCTAATAGATTGCAAAATTCCGCTATCAGTATCCGTCTCCAGTATCCATGCTCAGTATTTTATACCGTAACTAATAAAACAAAATTGGCTTTAGCATTTGCCGTTAGTCAAGTCAAAATTTGCATCAAGTTACCCGATTATAAAATAGGGCTTAAATTATTCAAACTTCAGTAGAGCGGTCACTCCTTACTCAAACTCATTTAATGAGTTTTGCCGGGAGCGCGGGAATACACGATAAACTAATTTCTTCATGATTATTTAATCCATGCACTTACTTGAAACAAAATGCGACAAAAAATTCAAATTATCAATTTAATTGAAATTATCAATATTCCAGAGAAAAATGTCAACATTTAGCAGCTAAATGCAACAAAATGAATATTAGAGCTACTATATGAGACATGTTTTCATCAATGGCTTTTTCTAAAGAGAGGATGATACTGAAGATAATAAATGAAAATTGTGATTGACTTGCCACCTATCACAATGTGGGGCTTAATGTCTTCAGCTAGTCGTTTTGCTGGCATATTCGCATTCGCATAAATGAGATATCACAACAAAACAAAATAACAACTAAAAAATGTTTCAATATGACAGCACCATCCTCTTCTGAAAAAAGTTTCAATTTGACAGAAAAATAACCATTAACAAAACGATCCGCCATTTATTGAATTCATTTGTTAAAAAAATGTGACCGGCCGATTTTATGCATTTTCATGTTATACCATCTATTAAATAGTCCTAACAAAGCCTAAACATTTAGATAGGTGAGCCCTTTCTTGAGTTATAAAATTAAAACGAAAAGTGGCATTGATTTTAATATATATACTAGCTGTTACCAGCGGCTTCGCCCGCGATAAATTGAGATGTAAGCTATCCTATCTTTCAAGTTAGGTCAAACTGCACACGATGTGTAAATGTGATTAAATTCGGTTAAGTAGTTTAGGAGTCCATCGCGGACAAACATCGTGACACGTAATTTATATATATTAAGATAGATTATAGTTGTTAGGTACCTATTGTCATGATTTTAAAGGAATAAACTAATTGTTTTTATTTAATTCTCCATTTTGTAACCGGGACGCGTCTTTGGAAATTGCCCGTACACAATATGAATGTAAAAAATCGCCATTTAGATTTCAGAGCACAGGTCATGCAGGTGAATCTAAAAAATTAAACCAACTTAAACCTTTTAATTGCAATAAAAGTTATTATATGGGGCACATAATGCCTCCAAATGAAGCCAGGCGTTAAAGCGACCTGGTTTGCGGTCTACATTCAACGCCGCTTGTGAGATAATAAAGAAGCAACATATTGTTCGTCGCATCTAAACGTCGCCATTGTTTGTGCCAACGAGAGAACTAGGTGTGCGCGTGTGTAGAAACTTTAAAAGCTGGGGCATCTTTGTATAGAGTTTAATTTTTTTTTATGTTAGAGTGCTTTTAGAAAATATGAAATCATATTTTTCCTGCAAACACAAGAAAGCAATTAAATTTTACTTATAAATTGAATGTTGTTACTTATTATGACTTCAATTCTTTTGCTAAGTTTATTTTTAAATCAGTCGTGTACCTAAATTAAAAAATAAATAATAAAATAAAATAATAAAAGTTAAAAGTTGGACAACAAAATAAAAAATGCTTTATATTCTGAGCGACAAAACTTGTAAACTTTATTTAAAATTTAGCATAATGAACCCTTAGATCATCTGAAAGGAAGCAACAATTAAATCTAAGATAAAGGCACAATTAGCGTTGATCCATATTGCCAATATATATTTTCAATATAAAAATATTGCAATGTATCATGTGACAGCTATGAGTTTATATAAATCTATGAATTTGATACTCATTACTGCAGTTTAAAGTAGCAAATATCATCTTATAAAATACCTACATTAATATAATCTAGGGTACATCTAGAATCAAATGAAGCCAGCCGTTAAAGCGACCTGGATCGCGGTTTGTATTCAACGCCGCTTGTGAGACAATGAAGACGCCGCGTATTGTTCGCTGTCTCTAAACGTCGCCATTGTTTGTGTGACGCCTCTAGCGCTGGAAATAAGAGGGGCGCGTGTGTGGAAACTTTAATAGCTGGGGCATCTTTGTATAAAAGTTATGAGTTTTATTTTAAAAATATTTTTTCTTAGTCATGTCTGCTTCCTGGCTTTAAAAGCGCAATAGCGAGCACTGGTGTTATAGAAGCAAAATAACATAAGGCAATGGTACCAATACGAACGAATCGTCCCGGCGACTAGATACCGTTGTTGTGGTAACAAGCAGAAAAGGTAAGCCTATGCTCTTACGAGCTACTTAGCAGCTCGATAAAATACCTTCTCGCTTAGTAGCTTTAAAGCGAGTATAGGTTAAGAAGAGACCAACAAGACCACTGACGGATGAGTGCCGTGCTGCCACTCGTCCGGGTATGGATCCACCGCCTGATACATCCTGTTGCCATAAAGGTATTAACACGTTCCGGTCTGGAGGGTATGGCAGCAGGTAAACTTGTAAAATAATAATTGGCAATACTTTGGCCAAAAGAGAGCGACGCACCTGCAACATCTACGGTGTCTTTAAACAACCGTTATCTCTTACCCTCACGAGAGCGGTATGCTTGTTCACTATCTCAACACATAAAATAATTATAAAATAAAATAGTGTAAATAAATAATAGAATTTTGAGCAGCAAGTTGCACGAATAGGGATCTACCACCTTGACTATTCTTATCGTTATAATTAATCATGTTCCAATTTTAAAAGTAGAGCCCTAGGACAGCATCGCACCTTCAACATCTATGGTATCTGTACAGTATGTACAGACCGCGGTTGTCCTTTATCATCGGCGTAATCATGGTCATGTGCTTGTTGTCTTTTTATGTATAATACCGCTATAAGATATACAGCACGTACTTCTACCTGGATGTTCCAAATTTTAACCTCTTTTTTTTTAAATATCATTATTTTATTTTTTCGCCTCCAGCGGTCCGGTCGTCGGACTGAGCCTTGAGGTCGACCTATCACATTGTGGGGGCTTAGTTTCTTCGGCTCATCGTGAGTGCCCTATTTGTGCCTCTGAATACGACTTTAGGGATATGAACGTGAAAATACTTTCATTATTATAATCATCATCATATCATAACTGAACCTTCACAAATGAGTTGCGGAATAAATTCTTATTTTGTCACATGTTGGTGACCTGTAATCAAAAAATGAGAAAACAGGCCTATTATAACAAATTAATTATATATCTTGACAAATAACACAAATTGAGTTTAACCTTTGGGGTTAAATTCTAAACGTTCATGACACAAATGCCTACCCCTGTCAGGAATCGAACCAAAGCCTCGCGGTTGTATGATGGCGTCAAACGTGTACGTTAACCTCTCGACCAATGAGGCGGTCAAATTCTATCATCCTAAAGTCGTCGCCATTGTTGAATAAGATTCATGCTAGTTTTTATGGCATAAGACAACTAACAAAGACACGGCTCTTCTGGTGTAAATGTCCGTGGCTTGCAGACACCATAGATGTTACAGGTATACGTTATTGTACCATGGCCGGGAGGTCAGGCCAGTTGTGCAAGTCTGCCGTCTACCGTACCCTCCAGAACGGAACATGACAATGTCATAGGTGGGGCAGGAATAGGTAAGACGGTGATACCAATTCGGACGAGTCGCTTTACCGCCTAGTCAGATGTTACGGTGTTAGCAACAGTAGCCCTAAGCTCGCCTTTTACGAGCAGCCTGGCAGGAAGGCAGATGCTCTATTCTGCAAAGGAGCCTGGACCTACACAGGGTTTTTGGACATATACCTACTTATTTATATCTAAATGCTCGTAAAAGGCGAGCATAGGCTTACCGTCACTAACACCGTGACATCCTACTAGGTGGTCGAGTTTCGCAGTGACTCGCCCGGATTGGTACCACCGCCTTACCTATTCCTGCCACCATAATGCTTGCCGCTGACGTGTTCCGATTCGGAGGGTGAGGTAAACTTACTATTGCTCGAGACCTAACATCTCGGCCTCGGGTTGGCAACGCACCATTACCACCTTTGGTGTCTCTAGGAGGCGTGAATTTCTTACCATCAGGAAATCCGTTTACATGTTTACCTTCCATTATCATAAAAAAATGCAGTTTTACTGCAGTTAAAATTGGATTATCAAATTGTACAATTTGTGTATTTATTACAACTAAGTTATACTATATTTCGAAAAGTTTGGATTCAGATGCCCTGGCATTGTTTTCAGATCCATACCGAACTAGGATATTTGGTACACCTTCTAAAATATTAGTAATAAATTATTACTTGCATAAATCTTATATAAATGTAATAAAAGACAAACTATTAGAATTCTAGACATTTAATAAAAACTTTAACAATTTAAAAATAAATAAATATCTCTGGACAAATTGCAAAAATTAAACTAATGCCAAAGATAAAATTACAA
>NJDC01000249.1:107975-119861 GCA_002245475.1 Calephelis virginiensis | reverse complement strand
CCAGCCAATGCCCAGCACATTAGCAGGTAGATAGTTATAGACAGGGAATATAAATACTCTTTACGAAGAGGTTATAGATGTCCGACGCCGTATTCAGAAACAACGATGTTAACAGCGGATGACAATTGTTTAATTCACTTTTAGCAAAAGAAATACGCATACAGCCACATTTCTACCAAAACCTACCAAGTTAAACAGTATTTAACTAAGCATTGTCAAAATGTACTTTATGAATAACAAATTTTTAAACAATGTTTAAGGCTTAATCAAATGATTAGTTAAGAAATGTTTAGGAGGTTATTTAACTATTTTTTATGAATAAGGCAGACAGACTATAAGATCAATCTAATTTTACTCCTACTTTAGTCCATGTTTAATAATAAGACCGCTTTTTTATTAGAGACAAATAGACCACAGACGTTTTGGGTACGTTGCTGTGCTGTAGCCGGGATGTCAGGCCAACTGTGTAGTGTGATAGATCAGTGAACAAGTACACGGGTCTCCTGATGGTAAAAGAAACAGTATAGACCAGTGTTTCCCAAAGTTATTCTGACTGCGACGCACCTGCAATAAGTTCCTAAAACTCGGGACCCACCTCTAGGACATTACACTGTTACCAATATGAATTAAGGGCTTAGGTTGAACACTGTTTATATTATTTTATAACGCAAGATTTTTTATAGGTTAATAATTTATTTATTTAACTATGTCGTATCATTCCTAGTGAATTCTGGTTTCAGATATTCTAAGTTATACTTTCTCATAACCTTCTGACGTTTTTGTCGCCTCTGTGGTCTAGCGGTCCAGGTGTTGGACTTGACTGCATGAGGTCCTGGGTTCGAATCCCAGGTCGGTCAACATAAAGATAATTGGATTTTTCCAATTTTCTAATTAAAATAAAAAAAAATGTTGGTCGGGATTGGAAATGTGCCCGGTTGGCGATAGGCTTGCCACCTATCAATTTGTGGGACTTAGTATCTTCGGCTAGTCGGGGGTGCCTTGGTTGTACCTCTGCCTACCTCTTCGGGGATATGGGCGTGAAAATACTTTTTCTGACGTTTCGTGCCATCCGAATGCCTTCGTCGTATCGTACCCTCAGCAATTAGAAGTCCGACTCAGTGTCGCTGTTGTCGATTGGAGATCATCTGTATTTTATTACTATTTTCGCAATCAACTGTTGACTCGGTCGGATGGTGTGTTGTTCTACAGGCAAGACCCACTCAATATTGTCTCGCGACCCACCAGTGGGTCGCGACCCATAGTTTGGGAAACTCTGGTATAGATCTCTGGTATAGAACTCTGGTATAGAACCTAGATGTTACAGGTACGATGTTGCCCTGGGGCCGGGGTTTCAGGCCTATTGTGCAAGTCTAACGGCTACCCTACCCTCCAGAACGAAGACATTAGGGCTGTAGGAATAGGTAAAGCGGTGACCCGGTAAGGTGAAATCCGGGCGAGTGCTCTTTTTGGTAATGAACATTCAACCTAAGCTCGCGTCTAAAATGCAGCCTGGCATTAGGACAGGTCTATTCTACAGAGTCAAGGTCAGGGTCTATTCCACACATAGGACCCGGACCAAAACAGGATAAATCACGGATTTCGTATCCCAATAGGGGCAGAAATTTGTGTGATGAAAGTATTTGTTCAAGTTACTTGTGCTCGAGGCCTAACATCCCGGCCTCAGGTTGGCAACGCACCATTATCACCTTTGGTGTCTCTAGGCGACGTGAATTTCTTACTATCAGGAAATCCGTCTGCTTGTTTGCCTTCCAATATCATTAAAAAAAGTATTTTTAAGTATTGGTTGTAATAATTAAACCAACATAGTCTGGGATTTTTTTGACTGCCCATTGTACAGAATCCTGGCTACGCCCTAGGTTATAAGTACAAAGTTTTATGTAAGAAAATTCAGCCTTGAACAATTTTCATATCGAATGTGTGGATGCTCTAATTCAACATTTTCCTTTGGGAGGGTCACAAATCGGTACCAGGCACACAACTTAAAATACCGGGTCGCATTAGACCTGCCTTGTAACAAATATAATACCTACTTTTGATTTTGATGTTTTTTAATGCCACACACACACACAACTAAAAATATGTCACCACTAAAAATATGATTATTGGTTTTCAACACTTAGATGTTTACCTTAAATAGAGAAACCAAATCAAAGTGATTTCAGACCCCGAGATAAAATATAACATGTTTTCCGCGAACTTGGATTCTAGTAAGTAAAAAATAAGCAGCAGCTCCATAGTTTAAACTAAATATGCGTTATTGAAATATTATTATTGAAACATTTTTATTAACAATTAAAATATAAAACAAGACCAGCGGGATGATTCTGTATCTTTTTATTTAATATGAGATAATATAGTATAGTTCTACTATTTAAATTATGCGCTTCGGCTTTACACTTTTCACTTTTTACAATTTATACTTTTATTTCTAAATCTAAATTTAAGCGAAATTATTAATTATGTAATAACAACTCTATATAGATATTTTTAAAATACATTCGGATTTCCGAAGCTTGGCGAATATAGCCGAAGTGCATAATTTAAATAATAGTACTATTCTTATCATAAATTGTAACGTATGGTTAAAATTTGAGACATCCAGCCCCCTGATCCTGTATCTTTTTATAGATGATCACTGGGTAAAGTGTACATCAAATAGTTGTGAAATGACGTGTTTTATATTTGCTATCTCCTGTGACCAACTGAAATTCAACAGAGATGGCACATACAAACATGTCATTTGACAGCTATTTGATGTAAGTACACTTTACCCAGTGCTCATCACTAAAAAGATACGCAATCAGCCCCCTGGTCACATAGCCCCGCAGTTCGGGTTTAAAAATAATAAGCGAGTCAGGAAGAGGTAGTCCAAAAATTACCGTGGCCATAGCAGAACAATGCTTGAGAAATGGTGATCTAATTAAAAAATAAAAAAAAAACATAAAAAAATCTTACCAAATGTCATTTTTCCACTAATAAAACTAGGATCCTTTTTTGTATCTGCAATGGCTGCTAGTGGTATTCCCCAATTAGCTACTGGACCCCAGAAATGTGTACTGCAAACCACAATTATAGCATTCAAAAAAAATTCCATATGTTACTTCATGTTCATGCACCGACTGATCGTGATTTAGTCCAGTCTGCCCAGAACCTATTTCTGTGACTACAATGACAATGAAAAAAATAAAAAAATATCACATTTCTATAGGAGAACCAGAGTTGCTTACATTCTTGAGAGGCCCGAACATATTCCTGCCACCACAATGTCAATGAAAACATAAAAAATATCATATTCCTATAGGAGAGCCAGAGTTAATAAGAGGCTCAACATTCCAATCAAACAAGGCAACACACTATTCACATAATATTGTGTGTCTACTTGTGACCTATACATAAGATATTTATTGAGAGGTAAACAATGTATTTATTTACTTTTCTATTTTTATGATATTGGAAGGCAAACAATCAGACGGATTTCCTTATGGTAAGAAACTCACGCCGCCTAGAGACACCAAAAGTGGTAATGGTGAGTTACCAATCTCAGGCCGGGATGTTAGGCCTCGAGCAACAGTAAGCTTACCGGCAACCTTATCCTCCAACCGGAACACATCAACGGAAAGCACTGACGTTGTGGCGGCAGGAATAGATAAGGCGGTGGTACCAATCCGGAAGAGTCGCTGCAAAACTCTACCACCTAGTCAGATGTCACGGTGTTAGTGACGATAAGCCTATGATCCCTTTTACGAGCTGCTTGATAGGAAAGCAGATGGTCTATTCTACAAAAGAGCCGGGACCAAAACGGGGGCAAATTACAAACTTAACAAATTTCTTGTAAGAATACATACATTCTAAGTTATAGATAAAAAATGTTTATTAAACATTGTTTTGTTTTCCTCTTTGGATATTATAGCAATGAGGATATTAATGTAAAATTATATCACAACAACCTATAGATTAAGTAATAATCTTCACATATGCCTCTCCTTACTTTACCATGTAATGTGTTCTCAATATTTTTTTGCAATTGTAAATTGCTTTATTTACAAATGAAACCATTATTAAGTTTATTGGTATAACATGAAATTGTCAGAAAATTATTATAATGTCTTTAATCTATATATTAATATGTGATGCCATAACTTTGGACCCCTTTTTACGAAAATTGCGCGGTCGCAGGAACATCAAATTTGGCAAACTTATAGTTTTATGTGTAGGAGAAGTGGCGCATTAAAATTTATTACGGTCGAATTTCGACCAACGGGCGACCACTAGTTGAATTTAAACGCCTAGTTATTTATGTAATAAGATAGCGAACAAGCATATAGCTCTCCTGATGGTAAGAGTCACCGTGACACCATAGATGTTCAAAATGATGTTATAGACCTGTCCTGTGGCCGGGATGCTAAGCCAATTGTGCAAGTCTAGCGGCTGCCCTACCCTTCGGACCGGAACACGACAATATCGTTATGGCGGCAAGAATAGGTAAGGCGGTGAATCTCTACCCGGGCAAGTGCTACACTACCACCAGTGATCTTAGTGGCAATGACCAATTAAACGTATTCTCGCCTCTTACGAGTTGCCTGGTTGGGAAGGTAGATGATATGTTCTACAAAAGGGACCCGGATCAACATGGGGGAACACAGTTGGTCGAGGGGTTGGATCTACTTCAACCAACCGCGAGGTTCAGGTTCGATTCCCGTTCACATCATTTGTGTAATAAAATGTATATATTGTCTGCACTTTGGGGTCTGGGCGTCTATTAAATTTATTCTGGTATCTATTTAAATATATTCTTATGTAGTATTGACGACTAACACTCATAACACAAGCATTTCATTTGCTTACTTTAGAGTCAGATTCAATTTGTGTAATTTTGTCTAATTATATTTATTTTTTACTAGCTTTTACCCGTGACTTCGCTCGCATTTAAGTCATTAAAAAAGTATCCAATACTACTTTAAATACATCTGAGAATATGTGTACACAGTTTCACGATTGGTTAATTATAAGTGCAAAAAAACTAACATTCGTATTTATAATATCAGTAAGGATTTAGTTGCTCACTAGCTTTTGCCCGCGGCTTTGCACTGTGTACAAAGAAGTTTTGTTTTGTTTTCTTAACAAAACAAAACTTCTTTGTACACAATGTTCTTAAATAATCTGGCGCTAAAATTTTGTTCGTCCCATTAGTACTGATAGGTTTAAACTAATACATTTACAATCTCCATCATCCCTCATTTTACTTCAATGGGGGTTGAGTGGGGAATCTCCAATCTTTAATTTCAGTTCAATCAACATAGTTATATACAAATTTTTAATCCTTTTATGATCCCCTTGGGGGAAGAATTTATCAAAATCCTTTCTTAGCGGGTGCCTACGTCATAACATCTACCTACATGCCAGATTTCAGCCCGATCCGTCCAGTGATTTGGGCTATGCGTTGATAGATCACTATATCAGTCAGTCAGTCAGTCATCTTTGAGTTTTATATATTTAGGTGTCACATTCATACATTGTATAATCATGAACTAATTTACATACGGGTTAGAAAAGTTAATGATAAGTTGAACTCGGCTACATATACTAATCTTAGTGTCATAGTGATACAGATAAAGATTGACAAAAATTCAATCACATATAAATATTTTATAAATAAATGTATATTTTTGTAGATTTTTTGTATTTGACACTCAATTATACAAAACCAAGGGCTTTTAGTCTATATAATAATAATACAATCTCTTATGGATGTAATTATACATATATTTGTACAGAACTTATTTTGATTTGGCAAACAAAATTATTACAATTTTTAAAAATAAATAGGACTTGCAGCTTCTAGTTTCTTAGTAGCCGCTTTCCGGTAATAAATTATCGTATTAATAGATTTACAACAACCTCTTTCAAGGTCTATGTGAAATAAACGATTTTCTATTATATTCTAAGAATTTCAGAAAAAGTCACTTAAAATGTTAATGAAGATTTCAGCTATTTTGTTCAGATAGTTTATTACTACATATATCTAAACTTCAGCACTTCATGACATTGTTATTGTTGACTGCATGTTTACTTTATATGTATTCACATAAAAGATGAATAAAAATTATATAAACATGCAGTACTTAGACAGACAGACAAACATATATTTTGGAAAAGGGAATCATGGACTTATCACAAATAACAAATAGTCCAAAAGTTTGCTGAAGAATTGAGATATCAGCTTTCCAAATTAGGTTACTTTTAATTTTTAAAAGAGAGTGCTACGAAAAATCTGTAGTGTTACTCTCGCTGACTACACTTTTAGACTACTACTTTTAGAAATTAGCATTCAACAAAACTCAACTTTGTGTAGCAAACTCAATCCTTTTTGCCTACCTCGTAAAAGTCTTGATTGAAGATATGGACTTATTTACGGAATAGGTGGCAAAACGAGCAGGCGGTTACCTGATGAAAAGTAATCTCAGTCCACGAAATATTGATATACCAGGGATTTTAGTTCCGTTGCCGTCCTTTTACACATAAATAAGCTATTTTCTAGAATGTTAACAAATTGTAATGTTTTGAAAACACTGCCGTCGGTAATAGATTCCACAACAGTGTAATGCAAGATAAAAAAAAATTAATACAGAAACGCACCACTCCTCAGAGCACTCCCCATGAAAGATGCGATAGAAAACACTAAGAGAGCCAGCCTGCCTGCGTAAAGGCAAAGATTCGAGTCGATTGGATATACTTTGTTCAGTAATATTTCGAGCTGCTCTACGCAGAATGCAGTCAAACGGAAGAAGCTGATACTGGTAGCCCCGGCCCAGAGGTGGCAACAGTACTCCATATAAGGCAGAATGAAAGAAATTGCCGGACTGAAATACTGCCGTGCCCTACTGAGTAAACCAAGCTTTTTGGAAGCCAATTGGCATTTACTTCCAGATGACTGCGAAATGTATATCTAACATACATAATTGTTGCCTATATCTCAGCTCATATAATTTTACCCTGGTAAAAAATATTAAAATTATAATAGTAATACAACCTAAGTTCATGAGCAACCTTACCTTAGAAATGATAACACAATTGGAAAGCACTAAAGACGTAATGAAAGATTTCTTTTAAAGCTTACCTCATGAAATATTCTTTATACTCTGGACTGATCCTTGCTTTGATCTGCTCTATTAACTTTTTTCCTATACGACTCATTTTTGCTGAAAGAGAGACCAAATTTTTAAGCTTATGTCTTAAGTGTTGCAAAAAGTTAAAACAATACTTGCAATATTAGTTAGTATACTAAAAACTTATATAGTCAGATTTGACTTCTTGAGGTCCCGGGTTCGGCAAAAAATGTATTTTTAATTTTTAAAAATGAATTAAAATGAATTTTTAATTTTAACAACGCTACCCGGTAGGTAGTATTAAGCGATAGGCTTGCCACCTATCACATTGCAGAACTTAGTATCTTCAGCTAGTCATTGGTGCCCTGGTTGTGACTCTGCCTACCTCTTTGGGAATATGGGCAGGAAGATACTTTTTTTTTTAAATAATTGAAAAACAGCAAATGTGTCTCTTCAAAATATAACTCAGTTAATTTTATATCATATCCATTCTGATATAAAAATATAAAATTTCAACAAATGATGAGGATATGTGACCATCATAATTCCATAAACAGGATAGTTGGTGGAATGAACATTAGTCTACAGATTTATATTTTAATAAAGCAATACAGCAGTAGTGTAAAAAAACTGTGTTTACTCATAACATTAAAAAATGTATGCTTTAAAGGTATTAATTTAAGCATGTAACTTCCTTCTGCCTTATTAACTAGCTTATGTTGTTATCTAAACGTTTCTAATTTATTTTTAACTTAAACTTTTGAATGAAACCAAAATAATACAATCGGGACATATAATAAGAATACATGAAAAAAGTTTTAAATGAAAAGACTAAATTCACAGACTAAAATAATCTAAATATTTTTAATAATGATTTGCTTTTAAATGTAGTTTATAGGCAGTTATGTTAATTTCTTATTTTGAATAAATTACGTGTGTACTAAAGATGTCAAGGTTAGAACGTTCCCAAAAATTGCACCTACACCAGAGATAAAAATAAAAATATTTAAACGCACTTACCGCCTTTGTTTTAATAGTAACTAAAATTAGAATTGTACCACCCACAAGGGTTTTAGGAATAAAAAATTGTATTAATAATTAATTTGCCTTACGTCCTGCCTTGGCAACAAAAAATTTGATTTTGCGGCAATGTCAATGTCAAAATGATAATTGATAAGGACTTTGATAAGGACTGACGTTCAGTGTTGCCAACTTAGTAATTTTATTACTGGTAATGTAAATTTTTAGTGTATGACAGAAACACTCAAAAAATACTTAGTATTTTTAGTGATATATAGGTTTGTTAAAAACCTAAAAAAAAATAGGAAATTCGTTTTGGCAGCACTGTCTTATACTAAACAATCAGCGAATTTCTAATGCTGAAACTAAAGATCCGCAAAACATTAAAAGTATCGATATTTACTCGATACCAAGTATCGTATCAGAAATATCGATGATCAAACAAAAAAAGAATTATGTAAATGTTTTAAAGAATTATGTAAATTTAAAGTAGTCTATTACCATTTCCTAAAACCCTGCTACATATTTTAATTGCAAGTCCAGTAGGTAGATTTGGCATATGTTATTGTTAGCATACTGACAAAAATTCTAAAAATGCTGAATATGATTGTGTAATGTTGCCTATTTTTAATTTTATTAATATCTTCAATATACAGAATTCGTCCTTTCAAAGTTTTATTATATGTATCTTCACGCCCATATCTCCGAAGAGTTAGGCAGAGGTACAACCAAGGCACCCACGACTAGCCGAAGATACTAAGTCCCACAATGTGATAGGTGGCAAGCCTATCACCAACCGGGCACATTTCCAATCCCGACCAACATTTTTTTTTATTAGAAAATTGGATTTTGTTTTTGTTAGTCGACCCGGATTTCAAACCCGGGACTTCATGCAGTCAAGTCCAACACCCGGACCGCTAGACCACAGAACCGAGTTTATTATATGTCTTGATAAAATATCAGAATATAAATTTTATTTAAAATATTTTTTTTCGGAATAAACATCCGACACTTGTGAGCCACTCGTGAAAATTGGTTTAGCAGTTTTGGCGTGAATGAGTAACAAAGAAACAAACTTTCGCAATTGTATTATTTATAGGATTTTTCGCAAATGTCCATGATTTCGACTTAGTTTTTAATCCTTTGCAAATCTTGAATCAAAGTTTTTAATCTGAGGCAATGATGACAATAATTACCGACATATTCAAAGACATCAAAGACTACAACAAAGAGTATACAGGGAGTATATGAAAATAGCGCAGCTACTTAAACTGATGTTAGTACACGATACCAGGAATCCAATAAAAATAGAAAAAGAAAAAAACCTCCATTCGTTGCCGAGTAATAAGCATAGAAAATGTTCAATTTTTTGGTCATTTTTTGGCATAAAACTTATTAGAATGTATAAAGTAAGTGTTACTGAGTAGCTAACCTTTTATTGAAACGGTTTATTTCAATCCATTTTTGAAATAAATCAATTTTACCTTGTTGAAAGAAAATTTAAATACAGTATGCTTGGCCTTAATGTATTCAAGCCAATGAACTGAACAGCTGCTTGTTTTTAAAGAAATACCGCTCTACAGGGAAGTACACAGTCAAACGAAATAAACTAAGTACCTGTCCGAACGTGTTTTGCATCCTACCTGCCCGAACTTGCATTGGTAAATATTAGGTACTGCTTGAACGATTAGGGTAGTTTGACAGAAGTTAAAAAGTAAACATTTTATAAACTTAACTTAAAAGTTAAGCCCTTAGTAGAAATGTCAACTTCGTTAAATAACGATTAACGAATTAATTTCCAGCTTTGCATTTGAACTAGGTACGTATGTTAGAATTTTATTCTGATTTAAGTGGACTTGATTAGGTTATTACCAACAATTAAGTCTACTTTATTCCTCATTCTTTTTAGCAACAAAGAAGCCGTGCTACCAATAGGAGCGATAGATCAGGCCCATGTCACTGTGAGAGATATGGAGAAGTCTGTGCTCGGAGTCTTGTTAAGAGACAAAATCCGGAATGACATAATCCGACAGAAGACCTAAGCGACAGCTCGGTAAACGTAATAAAGTTTTTTCTAAATTACCGTCTGCTTTATTTTGAACCGTAGACCTGACAACGAAAAAGTGCTAAAAATAAATCTTACCATATAAAACTGATATACCAAAATAAAAAGTGTGCAAATCACTTCTGAATAATTTTGTATAAAAAAAACAACCGACTCCGTCTCTGTACGGCGGATTTATTTGAGCGCTTTGTAACATGCCGCCGAATCGTGCCGAAAGGCGAGCGCCATCCTTGTAAATTTTTGATAAGAATGTAGGATCCGTGTTTATACTATTTTTTTAGGTTCGCAAAAAAATCTAAATCTAAGTCGGAAATTACAGAATTTAGCCAATGATAAGATAATCAAAGTACGTGGGTACAGAAATGAACTGATTATTAATTAAAATCCATCTCAAACTTCGTGGCGTAAGTACTTAATATTATGTAATAAACAATATAATTAATATTCACAAATATTTAGGCAATGTTTTTATCGTTTTAAATTGATTTATACACAAATGAAATATTAATCGTATTTGTGAACTGACTTGACTAATTGTTATTTTTTATTTTTGTTTAAGAAAATACGGTAAATGATTATGGTACGGTAAATAATTATAAAATTTGAAATATTTGAGTCAAGTGTTTGACATAATAAATGAGTCGGCAAATCTCGGTGATGTAAGTTTTTGCCAATTAATCAAATCGAAACTCACTTTAACCATGAGATGTATAACTTTATGTGTCAAGTTAGGGCTGTAGAAATAAGTGAGTCAATAGTTTATAACACTACAATCAATAATTAGAGTAACGAAATCTAGCAATAGACAGTTACCAAATCGATTGTAAACATAAATTTGTCGTATCGTGTGCTGTGACCCTAAAGCGTTTTGCGCTGATATGGTTCTCAAACTTTTTTTGACATAGACCCATTTTTTAGTTTTGCTAGTTTCCAGAACTCGTCAAAATATGAAGATTAGGTGGAAATTTACATTGTGGTAGACTTCTAACCATGAATAAAGGATTGAGTGAAAAAAAACAACTTTAAATGTGACTACATATTATGTAGAATCTAGTATACAATCTTATGTTTTATTGATTAAAATCACGTGATAACAATAGTCATAGTATGAACATTAAACATTAATAACATTACTTTATCTAAAAAAATGACAACTGACCACATCTACACTGTCTAGGGATATTTTGAATATCGGCACTAGCACCTCGTTACGGTATTCTTCAACCGTCATGGTGTTTCTGATCCAAACGACGTCTGTTCTACCAGCAAGACGAATTCCCGCCCAAACCAAAACCCCGCCGTAGTATGAATATGCTCTGACTGGAGCCTTTGAACTAACTTCATGACCGTAATATTTAGTTCTCTAGTCGCGGCAACTTGCAAAAATCGGTCTTGTAGTTGAGTGGTTATGCGCTTTCCCTCTGGATGTCTTTCTGCTACTTTACTAGTAGCACGATAGCTATAATCTAAATTTCTTGTTTTGTCTTGTTCTCTTCAGCAATACTCCTTTGAGTAGCTTGAAGCATGCAAACTTAGCATTGCTCGTTAAATGGCGCCGCTGCCATATGCGCACACTAGGTTTAACTCGAAACGAACTTGTTATAAAACTTAAAATTGGACACAAAAAATATCCCAATGTTACTGTAGCTAAACCAAACCTTCTGACTTCGCTAC
>NJDC01000249.1:79670-105665 GCA_002245475.1 Calephelis virginiensis | reverse complement strand
GAAGTACTTTTTAAAAAAAATGGGAATTCGTCTGTATCTTCATAATTATAAGTATTTGCAAAACAATTATATTCAAAATAGGTTATTCTATTGACAAACTATAGGTGGTTTAACCAGCTGCTCTATTTTCCTATACTCCCTGTATTATACTTAAGTACTACGTAATAAGAGGCGGGACTTTCATAGATACATAGCAAACCCGATTTTGTATGAAGTTTAGCTTAAATGACACAAGAAACTTGACAGATAAGTATAACCCGTTTAATTTGAAAGTAAGTCTCAAGGCATTCAGATATAAGTAGCTCTACCCTCCATAGATATAAGGCAACTAGTGTCATAATATGATTTAGGCGAATAAAAAACATAGCAAACTTATTTTTTTTATTTTTTTATATGACAGTTACGCTATGGACTACAAAACCACAAATTATGAAGACTTATGTACAAGTACAATACTGTAAAATACTCCAAAGAGTAAAGTAACTGTCCATAAAGGAAAAGAGATACTCTAAAAGACATATTATGTCATGCATATGTAATAAGCATGTCTAATATTTTAACTAATTAAAAATAAGTCTTGCATATTAAAATAGCTCCTACAAGGCCCTTCCTTCTCTTCATAATAGAAATATATATTTTGAAATCATGAAATAGCAATCATGAATATGAAAAATGCACGCGCGGAAAAAACATGGGATGCATCCGCACATTTGTCGTTATATACGTTATCATTTATGTATTCCTGTATTTGGGTTTAGTAGGAGTACTAATCTACGTTCGCAATATCATTAGAAATGAACACGAGTAAGTATCAGGGCTAAAGGTAAGAGAGCTGAACGCCAGTAATGTCGTAATTTTTCAGTAGTTATATCTCAACAGCAAGCTAGGCTAACCCGTTTCAAATTTAGACGCCATAACAAACATAAATACAGACGTTTGTTTGACTAAACACTGTCTAAAATTGTTACACAACCAATTACATGATACACATGGATGACTTAGCAATATGTTATTGGCTGAAAATCTAATTTTAGAGTATTTCGTATAACATGTGTTCAACGAGTGTTTAAATTATTTTATAGTAACCCATGCTGGTCCGAGTCCGCGGAGTAAAATAGGCCATCTGCTTCATGGGCGTCGCCAGGATTATTTTCAGGGGGGTCCATCTCTATCTATACATACTATTAATATAAAACATCGAAATAAGCATGTATGGCAACATTCATAGTTACATACGAACACAATCTTACATACATACATACATAGTCTCGAAAAGCATTACTCTCCCGCAACTTCAGTCATTTATTTTTTTCTACCTACTTTCTAACCGGACAGTGGGTGCAGATAAACCCCCTTGCACCCTGCTGCCGGCGCCCATGATCTGCTTCTTTGTTAGGCAACTCATAAGAAACTCGCACTGGTTAAAATATAGGTCAGTACTAACTAGACCACTGGTAGGAGAGTGCTGTGCAGGAACTTGCCCGGGTAGGGATCCACCGCCTTACCTATTCCTGTTGCCATTACAATTCTGTCATGGTCCAGCTCCGAAGATAGGGTAGTCGTTAGACGTATACCAAAAAAAACATGAGTAGTATTAAATGCGCTTGCAAAGAGTGTGTGAGTATCCCGTAACCAGGGAGACACCTAGGTTGACATTCTACGATTTATCTGAGGGTAGTGTCAAGAATCTCCGAATCAAACGTGTATGAAAAGGGTAATTAATGCGGAGAAAGCCAGAAAGATCTGCAAGGATTGTGAGATTTGGCGTTAATCTCTGACGACCGCGCGAAGATATGAGTATATAAAAAAAATCAATAACCCCACACAAGACCAGTCTGTGATGAACAAAACTAAACGAACTCGACCTCAACGTCAGCCGTCGTTTAGGCGTTATGATGCCCCGGTTTTTTCTTCGGATCGTGATGACTCGGGGGAATTTTTGTAAGGGTTATTTGTAGTCCTTGGTATAAGTTATTCGATACATCTATACGGGACACTGGTGACGCGATATGTTGCCGGCGGCTTGCGGCCGCGTGATCTGCCCCGCGGCACGCCCTTCTCTGCTCTTCAGTGGCCAGCAGGCTTTTAAGAAATAGTGACGTGTCAGTATTTTTTATAGACTAAACATTATGAAATAGGGCGACGAAAAAGTATTAAAACTAATAAACTTTATCACTCAGAACTAGTACTATGCAACCCAAAACATAGTGCCGCCGGAAAAATTGACCGACTGGCAACTTCTAAGGCCGCTGGGTTTACCCGCCGGCAATAGCCCGCCGAGTTCGTGCCGCCGGGCCGGCTGCTTCGATGTGTAGACAGCTTTAAAGATTAACATAAACGTCAACCACTCAACAAGGCGGTCAAACACAAGACTTGGTGGTATACTTACATAATTATTAATTTCAGGCCAAACGAAGGAGTGTACATCATGCAGAGTAGATAAATGAAAAAACAGTTCCGTACAAGTTTTAATACGAAAATACAAAAGGCACTGAAAAGGACGGCTTCTCTATAAACACGTAACTAGGACTTTAGAATGAAGTCTGTTTTACGAAATAAATCCACGAAAGCGGCTCGACTGCAAATCTTAAATTAAACCTTGTCAAAAACATGGTAATCATAACAATCTTGAAATCGACTCTATAGAAATAATTGGCCATGAACGCTTGTAACAGTATTATTTCCATCTTGCTAAATGTTCGCTTTTATAAGCAACTTTATGGTGTACGTCATAAGGTTGTCTTTCTCCGATGACAATTGGTATTATTGAAATAATGCTGTTTTAAGAGCTTATGGTGATGCCAAAAACGCGGTAAAATTAATTATGCTCCAAACAAAAGTACTCATTAGTACTAAGTAGTACGTTTTATTAATGATTTGAAAAAAAAAAGATTTATTTCGTAAAATGACTAGCACTTGATCATATTTTCAAAATTATACACTAAAATTGTGCATACAATGTAAATGAAAATAAAAATCATACATTTGTTTGATAATTATCTTAAATTTGTAGTTATTTTGTACATCAATTAGTTTTAAATATGTTTGAACTATTTAAAATTGGACCATATAAGTAATAATAAATAAATATCCTTGGATGAATGACATAAATTGGATCTACCTTCAAAGTAAGCACATTAGGTGCTTGCTTTATGGTTATTAGTCAACGACACTAATACATAGAAATACCTAAATACATATTAGAATAAAGTTAATAAACATGTCATACCCAGAAATGTAGACATCTTGATGTTCTTCACACAAATGCCTGTACTGTCAAGAATCGAACCCGAGCTTTACAATTGGTGGCGTGTACGCTAACCCCTCAGTCAATTAGGTGGTCAAATAAACACCCAACCCACAAAATATTGATGGTGATGTAATGGAAATGGAAATGACAAGATAAACTTATACACCAGAATATCACTTACATAAAATCAGATACATCAGGGTGGCACATTAAAATTATTCCTATGTTAGAATCAGCAGTAAAATAAAAAAAACACAATGTATTTTTGGTCACTTAAGCACAGATAAGCAATTTATCAATGCACAGATAAGCATTCTTTTCAAGCACGATAGTGCCAATAAATGTTTGTTGATCTGAAGTATATTTTTACACATCCACACTCAAAAACATTATTTTGTATTTGATTCTGAAATATTTGATGTTGTATGTATATTGTATAGCTTTGCAGTCTTACTACAAAAAACTTGATGCCTGTTTAACTAAACATAGTCTGAAATTTACATCTAACTAACAACATGCCGCACGTGGATGACTCGGCAGCATGCTATTGGTTAAAAACACAATTTTAGACAGTGTGAATCGAGTGTAAAAACGGGTTCAAAAAGTGTTTAATTTTTTGTAGTAAGTTACAAAGTCGAAATTAAATGTAAATATACACGAATAAGACAAAAAATACACTAAAATAATTTATTACCAAACATAAGTTAATATATATATGATTGATTGTAAATTTGAGATTCACTTCATTTAATTTGTAAAACAAGTCATTGCATACACGTGTCACGTGTACTACTAGAAAAAAAAACTCCTTAAATGAGTATATTACATTCTTTTAGTCAATGATTAAAAAATATTATAATTATTTAGTGTTGAATAAACTTCTGCCTCTTCACTACAAAAATAAATTAAGCACATGTTTAACTAAACACTGTCTTAAATTGATTTTCAACCATTAACACTACATGTAGATGACATGACAGCATGTTATTGGTTGAGGATCTCGTTTTAGTCAATATTTAGATTTACATGTGTTCAAAAAGTTTTTATTTTTTTTGTAGTTAAGAGGCAAAGACGATTGGAATACAAAATATTGAGTAACGACCGTTTTCAATAACCTATATAGGATAAGAGATAACGCTACTAGGCAAACTATAATTTTCCCATAATAAACAAAGATATGGTTAACAAATAAAACTCTAGTAGGCATATAATTAATTGTAGATAGGGTATTGAAATCGTCCATTATACACAGCAACGTAGACATTAAACCCAAAATACTACTGAAAAGAATAAGATAACAGCTACGTTGTGTGCATTTAGCTCTATTTCCGCCATGTACTATTTTAAATTTAAATAATTCAATAAAGGAACGAAAGAGATTCATTATACACGTATAGCATTTTCAAACTACTTACAAATAAAACTAACCTTATAAACCTATAAGTGGGACGGAATGTATCAGTCAATAGTTGCCTTAGCTATAAAAAATATTCGCAAAATATAAGTACTAAAATAAAAATAAAACTACTTTTTAAAAGGCACAGAAAAAGCTACGATGTTTTTTGTATATTAAACTTATTACATAATATGTTACACTTGCTTATGTAAAACTTTCATAAAATAATGAATACTATTTATACAAAAATATATGTAAAAAATAGTAAAATAGCTGCAAACAATTTCTTACAAGTTATTAAAAAATATGTGTATATTTCTGTTTTTTATTTCTTTTGTTGAGTACAACATTTGAATATAATGTTATTAATTGAAAGATCACGATCTGGAATAAATGTTATTTACATAAACATAAAAAAATAACATAATTTCAAAATAAATCTCATTTTGAAAACACGTGGTTATGTAAGGGGAGTGAGCTCAAAAACTATATTTGTATATTTTATGAGCAGGTTAACATTTAAATATCATTGACCACTTTAATATCCGGCCACTAAAGACTTACTGTGGAGATAAAAACATATGCCTACATATAACAAAAAATATTTATAAGTATAAAGGTAAAAAATATTTTTGGAGGCATACCTAATAATTACATCAAAAAATTGGGTATTGTAAGAACTCAAGTCAGTTAGTCACATTTATGAAATCATTTTCCTCCTGGTCTAATATTTTACTTTAACGAAAGCAAAACAAAAAAACAATCCGAAGTTTAGCTAATCTGTTAAAACCAGCATAAAGAAATGCTTCAGATAACTGACAAAAAATTCATATTGCACTTTGCTATAATATGACGTCATATGGTTTCTGCCCCTTCACCCCCTGTCAACATTGCCGAATTATTTTAAAATCATTTCAATCTTGAAAGATATACTTAACATAAAATATAATATTCATAATAAACTTACACCTAAGCATGTGCACTGAAATAAGAAAAATAAAAAAAATGCGCACTAATAAAGTATAGTTATTGTAAATAGTTCCAGTACACATTGGGTAAACCTGTTGACTCAACATTAAAATACTGCTGAAATCTGATATTTTGGCATAATGTATATTTTGGTCATAACATATAAATTTAATTTCTGATATTAGAATGTTAAATGTTTTATTAAAATGATTCAAATCGGATCACCGACAGGTGAAGCATTAGCTGCTATTTTCATAGCTGTCATAGATTCATTTCCCTCAAAACTAATTCAATACTTATCTAAACCTCCATATGATCATCAAAACCGCTGCCAGAGTAATAAAACTAGCTTGTATAGCAGATGCGCCCGCTAATCTGCACTTGAACATGTCTATCCGAGTCTCTTTGTCCAGTATTATATTCTGGAACTCAGCTTCAACAATCTGCCCATCGTAGTACGTGATGGGATCTTCGAAAGGATATTCATAGCCTTGTAGACATTCACATTTGTATCCGCCAGAATCGAATCCTCTTCCTTGGATTGGTACACACTGAAATAAGTTGAGTGAGTTAATACCATGATATCCATGACTAGCCGAAGACGCTAAGTACCACAATGTGATAGGTGGGAAACCTATCGCCAGCCGTGCACATATCCAACGCTGGGCAACATCATTTTTATCGTTGAAAACACCTTTTCGTTGTTCTTTCTAGGGATCTGAATTTGTTCGAAAAAGTTTCCTACAGATTTTTGTCCTCTACACCCCTTGGGGTTGAATTTTGGAAATCATTAAAACACGTAACTCAAAATCTAATTTTTACTATATTACAGATACATAGAAATAAGTATGTTATAAGGCAGCGAACAATTTGGCTGCTCTCCTAATAGTAATAAAAAACTTCGCCTATAGACTATAGATTTCTAATGCTTAAATCTTTCGAACGACATTTTAGGCCCCTTGTGCAAAAACTCAAGGATAGCGCCCATTTAGACGGGGCGGGACGTGGCGTATCGCAGCGAAATAAATGTCATTTTAACGCTAGTTTCGTATGACAACTACTAGAGGCGCCACTGTCCATACTTGATGATTTTAACGTTAAGTCGCCTCTCTTTTTGCATTGCGATGCGCCCCGACCCGACAAACTCCGCCCCGTCTTAAGTAGGCGCTATCCTTTATACTACATTGAAGTTTAGGCGGTAGTAATCGGTTAATACGATCAATACAGACGAGCTGCTGCACACTATTTGGTAAAACTTATCAAGCGGTATAACTTTTGTGCATTGCCATTTATCATTGTCTATGTAAAACTTTGTGTACAATAAAGAATTAAATAAATAATACAACTTTTTTTTTCTTTGAAATGGCTAATATGTTGCTAACCGCGAGGTTTTTACAACTTCAAAGGACTATGATAATATAACAATAAAATACTTACATATGAGTTGGCCTTATCACATTTGTCTGTGTTCTTGAACGCGTTGGGCACGTAGCTCTTGTCGGGGCACTGGTTTATGTCCAACGACATCAGGGGCATGGTCACAGCCACAACACCTCTGAAAACATCCCCCATTCGTCGTTATTTGTTTTATGGCATGGTAAGAAAAAACAGATGGATTTTCTCAAACAAGAAATATTCTTTGCCTATAGACCATTACCCAGTGTCAGGTTGTAATGTCATAGTCCTTAGACTTTCACAGGTAAACTATAACAACACTGAACACTATTGAAAAAAATTGAAATAAAAAACATGTCAGAAAAGAGGTCCTAAACAAAAGCAAGAAGATTGTTACCGGAATGTTCGTGAACATGTGAGCGACTGAGGAAAGGTGGCATTTCTGTTCCTAAGTTCAAATTTACCTGGACCAAAGATAATCGGCATAATAATAATATGAGATAACCAAACAAACTCAGCTGAATCTGCAGTATGGTCATGATCACAGAGAGGAAGAGAAGAATTTTACGTCACTAACAAGAAGGAGAGGAGTAATTTTATTACTTCATTTTTACCTAGGTCATGTGTCGGCGCCCTTTATAGTAATACAAGCTTACATAATTAATGGCAAGAAAACTGCTAAAACTGACTCCCAACTTTTTCATTGGGTACCCCGTCGCGATTTGATAATTATTTTTTCGAAAGATAGCAAATGAAAGCAATATCATACTATACTCTATTTACTTTAACAAACGAGTACTGAGTATGTCCCTCGCATATTTTACTACCGACAGAGTGAGATGTAGCGTTATGAGGGGCGGGCTTCTTATTGTCAAATTGTAAATACGCGGTCTGATTGATTAAAATGAACTTTAACATAAAGTTAATTATGTTTAAATTTTTTTAGTTAAATTATGTGGACCAATAGCAATGCACTATAATTTTTTGGTACACGTTTGACAAAAAAAATAGAGCATAGTATCATCATAAATAATGACGTCGTCAAGATAATTGAAAAATTTATGCACTATTAAGTATAACTCAAAAACCACTCGACAGATCATGATAAAACTTGTATAAGACCATCTTATTATCCGAGGGTGGTGTCAAGAGTCTCCGAAAAGGCCGTGTTTGCGTGAAAAGGGTAATGAATGTGAAGGAAGCCAGACAGGTTTGTCAGGATCGTGAGGTCTGGCACTCGATACTCTCTGCCTATCCCGTGAGGGACTTGGCGTGAAGATATATATGTGTGTATGTAAGACCATCTTAAAATCATAACCTATCTTCCGAAAGTAAAATCATCAAAATCTGTTAGTTGTGGGCCGTGTAATCGCGTAACAAACACACAAAAAAACATGCATTCGAATTAAGAACCTTCTCTTTTTTTTAAGTCGCTTAAAATCTCTTAATCTTATTAAACAAAAAATAATTACGTAAATCGGTTTAGAAACCACGGAGAAATCGGTGTACATACATAAAAAGAAATATACTGGCCGAATTGAGAACCTCCTCGTTTTTTTGAACTCTGTTAAAAATATGTATGTCTTACATTTCTTTGTACAGTATTAGCATTAGCAGGTTTCAGACGGTAACACAGATATTACTAAGTAATAGTTCCTATCTCCTCGGTGGCCGAAGGATTAGCCAACTCTTACCACGAGTCTAGGGTTTAATTCCCGACGGGGGCACGCATTTGCGTGATAGCCATCGATGTCTGTATTTTCGTGCCTGGGTTTTTAATATAATATTTATTACGGAATTTATCTAAGCATTTCTTTGTATTAATGTTGTTGAGTAACAACCATAACACAAGAATATAATTTGATTAATTTAGGGTTGAATTAAATTTGTGTAATTTGTCCAGGAATATAATTAATTCCTTTTTTTATATTTTAAATTCTTGACGATACAAAAAAAATAAATATTCGTTATTGTGTGAAATCGTAACGTAGACGTCTTTCTTTTTTGTTCTTGTTAAATCGACTAGAACTCTTGATTAGTCTTTAGATATTTTTGGATTCAATTCAAAAACGCTCCAACGACATGGGAGTCTTCTTAAGAAACTGTGAAGGTGTAGAGCAACTACTACGTTTACAGATTATGAATTGTCTGTCATTTATTTTATTGCGAAATAGCTTTGAATTGGTTTCATAAAATTTGATCCAGGTAGGCCCATTAGTTTAAATGTCATGAGCATGGTGCCAAAATAATTTGATACTTATAATATAACAACTAGTTTATGGCTTGGAACTGACTTTAAACCTATTAGTAAATAGGTAGTATATAATTAATATTAAATCTTTATTATTTTTTACTTTTTTAATCGCCTCTGTGGTCTAGCGGTCCGGGTGTTGGACTTGACTGCATGAGGTCCCGGGTTTGAATCCCGGGTCGGCCAACAAAAACAAAAATTTGATTTTTCCAAGTTTCTTATAAAAAAAATGTTTGTCGGGATTGGAAATGTGCCCGGTTGGCGATAGGCTTGCCACCTATCACATTGTGGGACTTAGTGTCTTCGGCTAGTCATGGGTGCCTTGGTTGTACCTCTGCCTACCTCTTCGGGGATATGGGTGTGAAGATACTTTTACTTTTTTATTTTTGAAGTCGGTTTTAATTAACGTAGTTATTTTTATTTGGTTGCTTGTAAATGTATGTGATATTTATCTTACTTGCTTAATTATTGAAGTAGTATGAAGGAATATGCGTGTTGAATGATTTTTAGGTGAATATTTATTGTAAAAACAACATATATAACCAATAAAATGATTTTGGTTTTTTTTACTTGATGTTTTATCTTTTGTCAAGAGAGAAAACTTTTGGTTTCTTGCTTGGTCTCATACGTCATAAAGGGTATTTAAAAAATCAATTACTTAAATACTATTGTAGATTACTTACTTGAATTCTAGTTTCTTGACTGTGTCCCATCCAAAGAACGGCGCCGCGTACGTGATTACCCACTGTTTCAGATGTCCGTCACAGTCGTAGTACGGCTGAGTCCAGTATCCTTGTTTTATGTTTGCTGCCCTGCAATTTTGTAAAAAAAAAACAGCCTTGGATAAATCACAAACCCAAAGTAGGTAAATTATTTGCTGCAACTATAACACACACACACACACACACACACACACACACACACACACACGCACGCACGCACGCACGCACGCACGCACGCACGCACGCACACAGGATCTTGAGGATAGACATACTTTAAGACACACATTAGTGGTTATTCTGTGTTTACAAACTAAACTTATTTTAGATGCATGTTCTCTTTTTCAAATGAAACAAAAACAAAAGAGATGGAACATTTTAGATTTCTCAGATTAGTCCGGACTTGTCAGACTGTGACGTTTATAATCAACGTTTCCCGAACAACAGATAAATGTCGGTAGAAATGTCATGTACAAACTAATCTGACAGCACAAAAAGTGTTTCGTCTCTTTCTATTACTTTAGTTGAAAGAAGTTGAGAGAAGTAACTTAAAATTAGTTTAGAGTGTGCAACAAATTACCACCATTGTCCTATCTTAACTATGAATGTTTTTTTATATGAACCTTCTCCTGACCTTGTCTATCCGTGAAGGCGTATCATGACTCAGGAAAATAGGGATTCATTTTTGTATCAGATTTTTGAAATAAATTTTAAAATCAAGCTTTACAGCTTCAATATAAAAATCGTAAAAATAGTTATCACACTTTTCTATATAAACACAAAAATGTTACACTTTCTACGTTTAATCTGACTTGGTCAAAGTTGATCCGTTTTTTTTCCATTGCCTTAAAATATATCTTTTTCAATTGATCAATTATGAGTTATATGTCCTTTTCGTGTATTAAGAGCACCATTGTGCTACATTTCTTTAAACATATCTTTACAACATAAGGTTGGCTGGAAGAGCTCAGCCTTTTTTTACGATAAGGCCACCTTTGTGTATCACTTAGTTTTAAAGTTGCTTTTAGTTTAGTTTTACGTATTTTGGTGCACAATAAAGATTTATTATTTTCTATAGTAAAAAAAACACTCATCAGTCTTTCCAATATAAATACACAAATAGGTACGTCAATAGATTACCCACCTATAAAATGTTGGATACCGTTCGTATTGCTTCAAATGTTTCCCCAGCTCGTCGTCTCGGATCTTCATCTTCAGAAAGAACTTCTCCAGTTCGTCAAAGTTGGTGGACCAGCGCTGCTTCAGGAATTGGAACCATTCCTTATTTGTGTACACATCCTCTGTAATATAGTATTAAATTTAAATTTCATATATTTGAACACCATTGTAGTCTAGCAGTCCGACGATGGACTTGACGGGTCGGGCAACAAAAAAAATGTTTTTTTCTATTTTCTAATAAAAACCAACACAACCCGTTTCCTGTTTCGAAATGCGGAAGCAAAATGGCAGCCCATATAAATCCAATCAAATTCCGTATGGAAAAATTCCTTCAGGTCCATAGATTTTATTGGATTTGCTGCATTCTAATTTTTTTCTAAACGGAATTCCGTAAAACAATTCGTAAAAAAAATCAGAATGCGTATGGAGTGCCTAAATCAAAGTCATTTAATGTATAAAACTGTTAGAAAATCAATTTGTTTCCATTTCCTTATAGATTTATAAAAAAAAACAAATTGGTAACATGTCTATCTTAAGAATTTTTGCATATCAATATAAATAATAACTGAACGTACTTCATACAATTTTCCAGACAAGTAATTCCAGACAACTTACACAAATTGAATCTAACCCCAAAGTAAGGTGTATGCTTGAATTATGGGTGTTAGTGAACAATCCTAATACACAGAAATACATAAATAGATACCATAATAAATTTAATAAACAGTCAGACCCGGAAGTGCAGACACCTAAATGTTCATCACACAAATGCCTGCCCCGTCGGGAATCGAACCCGAGCCTCGCGGTTGATCAGTGTAGTTAGCCGTGTAAGGTAGCCAACGCTATCTAACCAACGAGGCAGTCAAACTCCGATGTCGATTAAACCCTAAAGTGAGCAAATGAAATGTCTGTACTATAAAGGTATAACCCCATAGATGCAACTACAGCTTTCGTCCACTAACTCAATCAAAAACTTTCGATTATTGGTGGTAATTTTGCTGAGGTCCAACTTATTTTAGGTGCATGCTATCTTTTTTCAACAAACCAAAAAAAAAGAGACATGTAACATTTAAGACATGTCAGATTAGTCCGGACATGTCAACTCGTGACGTTTTTATCCAACATTTTCCGCTGGACAGATTAAGTCTGTAGAAATGCCATTTACAAACTAATCTGAGCACTAAAGGTTTTTTTTATGATGATGGTAGGCAAACAAGCATACGGATTTCCGATGGTAAGAAATTCACGCCGCCTAGAGAAACCAAAGGTGGTAATGGTAACTCTACCACCTAGCAGGATGTCACGGTGTTAGTGACGCTAAGACGGTAACAGCTGCATGGCAGGAAGGCAGATGGTCTATTCTTCAAAGAAGCCCGGACCGACACGGGGAAAAAAGACGTGTTTTATCTCTTCTTATTACTAACGTTGAAAGAAGATAGCGATGACTCAAAATTTGTTTAATAAGCAACAAAACTACCACCAATACCTGTGAAACAAAATCCAAATAGCAACAAAAACTTACCAGTTTTATTCAACCTAGCCAGATCTTCAAGCTTGAACTTTCTTGTATTCAGTTCAGTTTTGTAAGCGAATGGCGCGAAGTATGTTCGATTTGTGAACTTGTTCCTGTCCCAGTAAGTGCCTGCATTTTATAGATACCTGTTAGTTTATAACTCAACTGCGTACTTATATGATGATCTGAGTAAATAAAGCATACTATGTTGCTTAAATAAATTTATTTGAAAATGTTGTAGTAGCAGTAGTAGTATCTTCACGCCCATATCCCTGGAGACGTAGGCAGAGACACAACCAGGGCACAAACTATTATCTTTTATTTTAGCATCCAATCCAGGACAGTTATTTTTATTTAAAAAAAAATGACTTATTTTATTTGAAAATGTATAAGGTCTACATAATTATACAGGTCAGTCATATATTATGTATAAGTTGGTAAGAAAAGGCAGATTGGTTATAATCCTGGTTGCTTGGGAGTTTGTTTTGCTGTTTCTTCTCCTGATTGGCTTAGTTTGGAAACAGTTATAGTTTACGGTGGATAGGGTATAAATATAATAACATTTAAAAAATAGTTTGTCTTAATAATTTATGCAATTAATACAAAAAACAATGTTGTAAATAGTAATTAAATTATTAATATAATATATAAAATTCTCGCGTCACATTGAGCGTGACTGAACTCCTCCGAAACAGCTAGACCGATTCTCATGAAATTTTGTGAGCATATTGAGTAGGTCTGAGAATCAGACAACATCTACTTTTCATACCCGTAAGTGACTCACCCCAATTTTTTTATACTAAAATCACATTTAAAAAAAGTAGCAGAACAACATCTGCCGGGTCAGCTAGTTTTAAAATATAATTATTATTATTAAAATATTTGCATACCACAAGTTAGTAGAATTTGTTGAAATGACTAAACAATTTTGTAACATCTTTTTAACACTCATATTCCACACATAAATATTTTTCATTTTATTTCATTATAATTATTAATCCCCGATGGAAAAAGAGGGGTATTATAAGTTTGAAGTAAAGTAAGCTTTAATGGATACTAACCAGCAGACCACACCTTTGAGTCTCCCAAAACGATGGCAAGGGTTTCTCCAAGCATTTGATCCTCTGTCAGAGATTTGTCTGCCACTCTAGTACCACTGAACACCTCTCGTGGGTCTGACACCTACAAATAACATAAATGTTTATGCATATATTATTTTCACATTAAAATGATGTTTCCATCTTAAATAACTCTTTTCTTGGTGATTATGGGTTTTTTGACACCACAGATGGTATTAGTGCGTTGCTACGGGTTACGATCGGGATCTTAGGTTACGTGTGCAATTCTATTTGCTCTCTCCAGCAATAAACACGATAATGGCAAACAATAATATTACCTGTAGGAAAGCGCTTATGAAGTTTGCTAATCGTAAGGCCATTTTTGCTTGGTTCTCAAACTGTTCTTCTGAGCCATATGCAATGTCACCATTCAAAACCAGGTCCGAAGGATTGTACCTGTTAGTAAAAAGAATACACCCCTTAATAAAGTTACAAGTTATCAAATAGGTACTAATAACAATGTAAACTTTTAACATATATGTATTATCATATATATAAGGACATTAACAGATATTGAAATGACTCAAGTATTGTAATTTTGCTATTTTCACAGTCTAATGTTTTAATCGAATTTTTCTTTGGGAAAATTCTGAGGATATCTATAACATAAAAATGAATTGCTAAATGTGTTGGTAAGCGCATAACTTGCAAACAACTCAGCTGATTTGGCTAATTCTTTTTTTGTTGTGTTAGTTTGTTAGTTGTCAGAAGAAGGTTCTTATCAAGAGAAAAACCGGAAAAAATGCAGGGCAATCGGAAAAACACAATACTTTATTTTTTTCCATACAAACTGAACGGGTGGAACGAAGTTTGCCGGGACAGCTAGTAAGTACAATATTTGTATTACAATAAAGAGCTATTCAAGTTATAATCATAATGTTATGTATTCCTTCCAAGAAAAACTCAAAGATATAAATATTTTACCTTTGAGTTCTCAGTACATTTATGAGAATCTAATGTATGTTAAAAAAAGTGTATATTTACAAAAAAAAGTGATGTTCACGATGTAAATACGGGAAATAAAAATATTCTAGCAATATAAAAAGCTCGTCTCCATAAAACTCGTAAATTAAAGACTAATACTGTATCTGACTAAAAAGTTTCACCTCATAATTACATAGAATTATAAAAAAATTGACAACTTTGCAACACCGATTTTAAGAGAAAAATTATATTTTTCCTTTTTTTTAAACTTACTCTGAACAATTATGTGGTTGCACGCCTCTTATGAAGTTGAGTACTTCATAAACATTGACCCTTTCAGTGTGGAGAGATGCTGGGCCACTTGTGGCATTGACATACTCGTAATATCTGTCAGAGTACAGAGCTCGGGTAAATGGATCTGACTTCTTCCACTTTACTGGTAGGCTTTGGATCCCTGCATGTGAAAACAGCATCATATTTAATCAATTAGAGGACATATTGCTCAAAAAGACCTCACTACGCTTAACAAATTTAACTAATTAATTATACTTAAAACAATTCATTTACACCCGAAATCAAGAAATAATTAATTATGCTTCAACAGATTTAGTGTTACGAAACTTGATATTCCGCATTGGCTATTTAATTTTTAAAAAACTTAGACGTCATAATTATAAATAAAATTAAACCGCCCAAGTACGAGTCGGACTCGCGCACGAGGGGTTCCGTACTATCATCAAGTAGTAAATTGCAAAGTTTTAGGTAGGTTTCGATACACAACCGGGCAGCATGACGACGCACGGGCAAATACGCGCGGTTATGGCTCGCACCGCGATCTTACCTCCCCCGCTACTAGCGCGGCTGTTGCTTAGCAACCGCCTCGTGCTCACCACCTCATCGCAGCGTGGCACTCGCAACGCGTTTAGATGCACGAATTATTTTTATTGTGTGAGTATTTATGTATTAGATTAGGTATAGTTAGTATATTTCTGAATATTTACTTACAAATACTCAAGTTTCTACCTGTTTGTTAAGATTGATAAAAATTGCTTAAAAATTACGTTTTTTGTATGGGAGCTCCCCTTTAATATTTACTTTATTGTTATTTAATTATTTATTTTGAAAGGTAATATACAAGTAAATATTCTTTGAAAATTTGAAACATCTACCTGTTACCGTTTTTAATATTGAGCAAAAAAAATACGAAAAAAAACACGTTATTGTATGGGGACCCCCCTAAGTATAATTTTTTTTAATTTTTAGTATTTGTTGTTATAGCGGCAACATTTGTAAATATTTCAGCTTTCTAGCTATCACGGTTTATGAGATACAGCCTAGAGACAGACAGACAGCGGAGGCTTAGTAATAGGGTTCCCTTTCTACCCTTTGGGTACAGAACCCTAAAAAAGAAGCAGGGCTGTTAAGAATCAATTCATGTATACTTGATATTATTTTGAGGCCTAATATTACATGTCTACATATTAATGAACATTTCGATCAACAATTCTTTATGCTTCATTTAATGTGAGATTGTATTTTTCATTTTGTTACCTCTTTATAATTGTATTAGTTATCAAGTAACTATTTCTTTGAACTATAAGACTATTTTTTGTACTTTAGAGGAATAAACCAACACTAATACCAACATTGGTGATACTTGAGTATTCCGATACATTGTATTCCAGGATATCAATTTAGACACCATTACATACATCTGAACACTGTTTATTAACACACACTCGTCGACTACTGTTATGAAATATTTTTATAAAAATGAGTAATTTTACACATATCCATACACGCCAAATACCGGAGAAATTTCGCATTAAGCAGTAATACCACAATTTCTTATCACTTTAAATCTTTTTAAGGAATATTGATTTTGAAAATTAAAAAAAAAATTATGAAAACTGTCTATTTCTAGGGTATGGGTATAGATATTGGCAACACTTTTTTTATGGTGAACACACAATATATTGATGCATCCCTAATTCTTCATTTACTGCATTTATACAGAACATTTTCTTTTGTTTTTAACTATATAAGGCACTAAAAATAAAATTACTTACATCCAATTTCAAGGCAGTCAAAATTATTATAATACTGATCAGAAGTAGCTCTTTCAATTATTTCGCCTAAATAGGGTCTGCGGACAATGCTAGGTAACCGGTACCCTGGCCGACACCGACACTGGTAACCCCCACGACGGAAACCCCATCCGTGAATTGGTTCACACTGTAACAACAATGTTAGGTTAAACTCCTAAAACCATACTAAATGTAACATTAGTTATAGATTTAAATCAAAATACCTCTGTAGTCTCTTCTTTGCATCTTGCAGTCGAAGCAAATCTGTTTGGTTTGTCATTGCCCTGACTTGGTGGACACTGATTTATATCTATTCTGTCGTAATCCATTTCCATTACAACAACAGCTGTGTAACTGAAAATATCAATAATAGTTATGTACCTAATTCAAAAGCAAACCAATTTTAAGTAAGGGTAAGCCAGTTTTGATTTGATTTTTTTTTGTATTTGAAAACAACGAAACAGGTGATTTCCTATTTTGAGAAATACAAATATCAATACAAAATATGTAAATGGTGTTTTGCTGTCCTAAAGTTGACATGGAAAAGATAGTTTATCCAGGTACTGTAGTACAATTCAAACTAGAAACTGACTGGAACAAAACAAAGAGATGATTAAAGAAAATGGGAAAGTTTTTTTTGTAATAAATTTATGAAATAATTTCAAGGCCAGAAAGTCAATCAAAATAAAATTATTTCATTATAGTGCTAACATAAATACTAAATTCTAGTTTTCACAATACTGATTTTAGTAAGATACCAGTGGAAAAATACTTTAAGTACTATGTCAAATTCATCTGAATACAAATTAAAAGCTAACTGCAAGCTTTAGCAAAAACATTAAAAAATTGTTTGCTATGAGTACCATCAAAACATTTATTTAAATAACATTTGAATTCATTAGTTATCATTGTCACTTACGTAGGGTATTCAATGTGCCTAAACTGTGTGTGTCGGGGATAAATATCTGCTACAGGAGAAACAGCCCCCACAAGCCATTTGCTAAGTCTGCCACAATCAAAATAGGGCTTAGTCCAGTTTACGGGGCCTGGTACCTGAAAAAGAAAATAAATTTAACCACTTGCATTTATGTTAATAAGAAAGAAAACATCTATTAGAGGAATACTTTACCACATATGTATAAACAAGTATAAATAAATATTCCAGAACAAGTTACACCAATTGAATCTTACCCCAAAGTAAGCAAATTATATTCTCGTTTTATGGGTGTTAGTCAAAGATAAGACATAGAAATACTTGAATACCTAGATACCAGAATAAATTTAAAGATAAAAAATTAAAATCTAACTGAACAAGATTATCTACTTAAACTAAAAACACAAAAAACAAGTCCACCAAAGGGGAATATCTTATCTCTGTGGCTGTCTTATGTTTGGGTATTGCTTAAAGATACAAAGAAGCTAATAGCTTAAGATTTAAGTGACATGTACTATGAGCCTAATCATTTCTGAAAGTAGGCATCCATTAAAAATTATGAAGTGTTTATCTAAATCTATTAAACATTTTGCTCCACAATAGACATACATTTTGATATGTAATGAGTAGGGTAGCCAGTAGACTTGTACATACTATTATGACCTAAACACTCAGACACAAGTTGTCCATACAATAGTACCCATCTATGGTGTGTAAGTAGTGGTTGTCTTTCAATATTAAAACAGCCACCTCAAAAGAGTTTCGATTTTACCTCACATACTCAATCCATAAATTGTTCATACCTCATCATTACCAGGAGGTCCGTGGAATGTAAATGTTTCATTAGTGTTATTGGCATATCTTATTTCTACTTGATAAGTTGTTTTGGTATCATGCCTCTTGTCCACATTATCTGGCAGCCACAATGAATACCATTCATTGGTACGATAGAAATCAGATGTATAATCCTTTGAATAACTTTCAGGATCGAAAGCACCTAAATCTTCAACGTAAAAAGTGTTTAATGTGGATATTTTCTGAAGGTGAACAGGATCATTAAAATCATCAGCTCGCAATGCTCTGGGTGCGAATCTAGGCATAGTCTTGTTGAAGAATCCTCGATATGACGATGTGTAAGACATATTTGGTGAGAAATAGATCGAACTAGCGTTAATATATGGGTTTGATGAAACATCGGCAACAGATGATAGGAAATAGTACATCATGCCTGGATCGTATGTATCGTTGATCGCTGGGCGTATAAACCTAGACTGCAGGATGTAACTCCAGAAAAATGCTCTACTCATAGCCATATTGTGTAAATGTAGCATTGCCGTGCGATTTGCAAAAACAGGGTTAATGTTTATCTCTTTTACGTCTGGGTGATGAGATACAGAATCTCTGGGAAGGAAAAGAGAGTCTAGGTGGGTTATATAGCAATTGTCAGCTGTAACTTTGTCCATTTTTCCACGAATTTCGTCGAAAGCATCGCGTATTTGCCATTCGTATTGACCGGCCACGCCCCACAATAGAACACACAAAGATATTATCAACAAAATACTGTTGAGTTTCTCCATTTTAAAACCTATAACTAACACTTAACTTAGCAAGTCTTTTAAGTAGTCACACGTACTGGAAACATTAATTTTAAGTTAAAACTTAGAACTAAAACATTTCGAATTCACCATCGGCATTTTGTTTACGACAGTTGACAATGACATTTACCAACAAATACAAGTTTTTTTTAAGTTGTTTTTTAATTTTATCCCAGTCGGGGAAAGGCAAAGGATCTGTGTCCATACAGCCACGTCTTAAATCTTTTTCTTGTTATAAATTTTCAATTTATGTCTTCCGTATTAGTTCTTTATTTCAGTCATTAGTCACTATTTACACAGTCTTGTCTGGGTCTTAAGTAAAGCGGTGGTTTCGTTACACAAGCTCGTTTACGAGATTTGGCGGCAGCGAGGAAATTCACGATACATTAATTTCTTCACGATTATTTCATTTGTGCACTTTCACTGAACAAAATTAAACTAATTTCGAAAAATAAATAATAAACGAAAAAATTACGACCATCTTCATTCACTTTTCTTTATTTATTTTTATAGCTATATTGCCCCTTTCTGGGGCCGGCTAAGTCTAATTAAATTCTGTTTAAGAGTCAGAAGTCAAAATTATGTCAAAATTAAAATGGTGGCCTTGTTACTCAAGCACATATACAGAAATTTTGCGGAAACGAGGAAAGTACACGACACTAACAAACACTAATTTCTTCGTAAATATTTCCCTTGTGCATTTTGCATGAACAAAATGCCACTTTAACTGAAGTTAATATTATTCAATATATACGAAATTCAAAACTTACAAAAAACACTGCATCCATGTTCTGTCTCGATTTTAAGTTATTTTGTTATCAAGTTGTCCATTTGAAACAAACCCCGACTAGCTATTTTGTTTATTCTTACGTAATTTTTAAATATATCTTTTTCTTTCTAATTTTTTTTAAATTTTTTTGTCCTTAGCTTATTTTAAAATAAAATGAAGTCATTCCAGAGTCTTAAGAAAAGCGAAGGCATCAATAATATGTGGGTGGAATCTACATGCTCTATATAACCACGGCCTGCTTTCTCATGGGCTGGAGCATGGCAGGCCGCATTGACAGACCGTGGAAACCAACAAAATAGAAATTCACATATACTCAGTCTACTGTATATGTATATCTCTTCGACCCTTTGAATCAGACATCTCCGTGATAGCTTCCGTTTTCTACATTTCTTGGCCTCATCTTGCAGTTCTAACGTTGCAACTCTTTTGCATTTTCCCACTAATAACACTACCACCTATTCTCAATCTTTTACTATTCATACCGTCAGACTTTAGAATTCGCTACCCAAAGCTACTTAATTATAGTAATAAGAAAATCGCCTTAAGGAACCTTAGACTTGGCACAACCATGTCCAGATTTCATTACTTTTTAGAGATAAACAAGCGGCTCCATCGATACTTGGCTAGTTTTTTATTTAATGTTTTTGGTGGGATACAACATTTCATTGAAAAATGTGCAACAATTGCACCCATCGCATGAGATCAAAAACGGTAATAAATGCAGTATTCCAAAGATATTCCCCCCGCGTTGGTCCTGGGCTCCTTTGCAGAGTAGACCATCTGCCTTCCGGCCAGGCAGCTCGTAAAAGTCGAGCATAGGCTCACCTGACATCTGACTGTGTAGTAGAGTTTCGCAGCGACTCAGCCGGATTGGTACCACCGCCTTACCTATTTCTGCCGCCATAATGTCATAACGTGTTCCAGTTCGGAGAGTAAGGTAGCCAGTAAACTTACTTTTGCTCGAGGCCTAACAGCCCGGCCTCAGGTTGGCAACGCACAATTACCATCTTTGGTATCTCTAGGCAGCGGGAATTTCTTACCATCAGGAAATCCGTTTACTTGTTTGCCTTCCCATGACATGAAAAAATAAACAAACTGAAACTAAAACAATTGTATCGTATCTTACTAGTTAGTTATCATAAGCCTCTTGTATCAATTTCATTAACTAAAACTATGGAACTGGAACAATAAACTATGTAACATATGACATATCTTAAATAAAACATAAAATATCTTTTAAATATAATCCAAGTACTTTATTTTAAAACAAATAAAAGTTTTATAAAAAATAAAGCTCTCCTTATTATAATGTATAAATATATTCAACTCAGTTTTTTGTTGTTTTACTAAAGTTTTATCGCGTTCACATTTTCTATCGTGTGTGAATCGTACACACACCTTTTTTACTTTCAAATTTAATTAATTGGAAGAAATCTTTATTGCTAAAGATAACCCTATCCATTGTCCTTTTTTTCTCTTAATTTTTTGTTTAAGTGATTGTTTAAATGTACAATAAACAATGTATTAAGTAATAATAACAATATTATTATTGTTATCATTGATTTACATTATTCCTTATTTGTTTTTGTTTAATTTATACCCCTAACAAAATATTTATTAAAAATATAAACATAAAAAGTAGACATCCAAAACCGGTGGTCTCATAACTAAACCGTCAGTGGTAAGGAGGACAGACTGAGGAATCTCCGCACAATGCTTTCCGTTCCCTAAATTGCTGCCTTCAGATTCAGCCCTTAATTCAGAAATAAAGCGAGAGTCCTTCAAGGTGTTGGTCGAGACTCTTCGCTATGAGACCATTTACTGTAACGACAATGGGATATTTATTGAATCAGGCGTTACTTTGCGGAAATCCATTAGACACATGTAAAATAAGCCTTTATTTGCTAATTCCGCGGAAGGAGTGCGTGTAACTGTTATGGCAAAATATAATCCTCCAAATGACACAGAATGTAACAAGCCTAACTAACGTTACCACCGCCCACCTCCGACAATGACAATGGGGACAACAAAGCGTATATAAATACTACGTAATAAGAGGCGGGACTTCCATAGATACATAGCAAACCCGAATTTGTATAAAGTTTACTTGAAAAATTATAAACCGTATAATTTGAAAATAAGTTTAAAGGCATTCAGATATAAGGCAACTAGTGTCATATGATTTGGGCGAATAAAAAACGTAGCAAACTTATTTTTTTTATATGAAAGTTGCGCCTAACTAGGGGACAATCGTTGCTAAGTCAATACTCCACATATCGGTGACCGGGCCGGTGATCTGTTTTTTTTTTTTGAACGAATTTACTTTATTACCGCGATTTGCGTTTGGACGATCCAAATGTATGGAATAGTTTAATTGTTTCCACTATTAGCTAGAGACGCTGACAATAACCCCATACATTTAGGTCTTTAAACGTAAACGCGATGTTAAAGTAAATCATTTCAAAAACTCACACTTGGCGCGCTGGTGAGCTAAGATATTTTGTAAATTTTTCCTTCTCAGCTTTACGAAGTTAACGTCACATAGAACAGAGCGTCACAAGGAAAGCTCAGAGCTCCGACTGATCTACCAGTGCGGTCGATGTCAGGCTTAATTGCCAAGAATATTCTTCTCTGTGATAGCAGACCGGTCCCAGTAGAGCTTCACATGGCTATTCACAAGAAGTGTCTTCGGCGTATACTACTTATAGTAAGACATTTTAAAACCGAGAAGTCCATACTGAAGAATGAATTGCTGGTGGATAATCTTGGCTTCTTGGTTATGCTTGTGCAAGTACAAGATCAAGATGAGAACTCAAGTTCAAGATGAGAACTACCGGAAGTAATGTATCTAACAGCCTCACCAAATGCCCTACCATAAACGCTTATAGCAGTTTTATTTCCATCTTGCTAAATGTTCGCTTTTATAAGCAACTTTATGATATACGTAATGAGGTTGTCTTTCTCCAGTGACAATGAGTATTATTGAAATAATACTGTTTTAAGAGCCTATGATACTCATGATATATTTCCATTAGTTATACACAAGCAAAACCTTCGGTCTCACCAAAGTGATCACCGAATCGTAAGCAAGATACGGAAGCTAGTATAGAACTTGTTAAATCGACCGTCAGTTCTTTCTTTGCTCTTCTCTACGTTCAAGCGATCCCGAGTGCTAAATGCCACGGGTTTATGCCAGTTATCTTTAATAGGGAAACTTTTAATATATTCAACCTAATTTTAACCATTTTAGCTTAATATGTCAACTGACATAAATTCTTTCTTTCTTTAGTTTTAGGTCAATGGGGCGTATTACATTGATCAATATTATCATGATCCTAATATCGCGATAAAGCAAGTATTGAAATGGGCTATTACATTGTCAATAATATCATCATCAGTATACGGTTGAAAACTGATGATGATATTATACTCTATATTATAGTACTCGAGTGAAGTTGTGTTTCACATTCGATTAGAATTTAATTAATCCGAATTCTACATGAGTAATTATAGAAAAGCAGTTTAACATTCGCATTAACGTTGAAAACCGAAAAGAAGAGAAATTGCCGGGCTCCTTTGCAGAATAGACCATCTGCTTTTCTGCCAGACAGCCCGTAAAAGGCGAGCATAGGCTTACCGTCACTAACACCGTGACATCCTACTAGGTGATCGAGTTTCGCAGCAATTCGTCCAGTTGGTACCACCGCCTCACCTATTCCTGTCGCCTTAACGTCAATGCTTGCCGTTGACGCGTTCCGGCTCGGAGGGTACCGTACCCTCCGAACCAGAACTTACTTTGGCTCGAGGCTTAACATCCCGGCCTCTGGTTGGCAACGCACCATTACCAAATTTAGTGTCTCTAGGTGGCATGAATTTCTTACCATCAGGACATCCGTCTGCTTGTTTGCCTTCCATTATCATATAAAAAGCACACTTAGATATCACACAAGAAATGATCTTGGACGTCGATGTGGACCACTTCGGCAATTATTTTAAATTATTTATGTTTATGGTTCCACAAAGCTGCACACGTTTCATATTATAAGATAATAAATTCCTTTAGGTCATTATTTCCTTCGTTAACGTTACTATCAACAACGACATAGCGTATGCGTATTTCGTCATCGTCACAACTCACACATTGTTCCGTCATGGCTGCAAGCGAATACTGACATAAATATCTCGATGGGCTTGCATTTCAATATTGTTGAAGCAACGTCCCCTGAATATCGTGGATTTCAATATTTCCGGAAATCTCGTGATATTATCACGATACCGCGATACAGAGTATTATACAGTCAATATTATCAAGGTATTATGATTATTGGTAGTGTAATACTACCCAATGAGTTTTTGGCATTCGATTTAGCATTTTGCCATTAGTCATACAGAAATTTGCATCAAGGTAACTGATTTACAAAAATCGGGTTTCAATTATTAAACATTAGTCACAAGTCGTCAATAAAAGTCATGTCAGGTCTTGAGTAAAGCGGTGGTCTCATTACTCAAGCTCTTGTAGAGAGATTTCATTGTCAATTCTTTTGTCAAATGTCCTTGTATAAAATGACAAAATAACAGTATTACCAGAATATTACTTTGTAACCTTTTTCATAACTTTTGACCTTCTTATGTTAGCTCGATTTCATGTCCCACTGTCACAACTCAGAATGTTTACTTTTACGTAACTTTTAAAATGATCAAACATTTTTCAATTACCAGAAAACAAAATTTTATTACAAAACGGAACAAAATCAAAAAAAGGCTTTGTGTCCTTACGCAGAGTAAGTATAGACTATACTGCATTCAATATTATTAATTGACGTGTTTCCAGTTGAACGTGTAATAGAGGTTTTACCAAAGATTCATAGAACCCATTCAATTTTTAAGGAGATTGAAACAGTTCTTTAAAAAGTGTAATCAAAAAATCCAAATATGAAATATGTCAAAGATAAATTTCCACTTAACTAACTGAACTCTACGAAGTTTAAAAACAAGTAAGTGGTATTTCTATTTTCTGATAATATTAAAATAAAGATAACCTAGGGAAAGTATCAAAATCATTTGAATTGGTGCACTTTGTTTACGTCGTTTCCTATTGTTATTAGTAACAACTGTCTGAAGTGGTAACACGCTAGTGAATATTTAATCATTGCCTCTGTGGTCTAGCGGTTCAGGTGTTGGACCTGACTGCATTAGGTCCCGGGTTAGAATCCCGGGTCAGGCAACAAAAAAAATTGGTTTTTCCAATTTTCTAATAAAAATGTTTCTCGGTATTGGTATTGGATATGTGCCCGGTTGGCGATAGTTTTGTCACCTATCACACTGTGGGACTTAGTGTCTTCGGCTAGTCGTGGGTGCCCTGGTTGTGCTTCTGCCTACATCTTTGGGGATATAGGCGTGAAGATACTTTAATATCTAATTTACTATAACAGTAAGTACAATCGAACAGCAGACTCACTTTCTTAAAAATGCAATAAAAATTGAAAGTCTGTCATGAAATAGGGTAAGAAATAAAATGTCACATCTACAATACATAATGTATCTACATGATGTAGATAGTGTATATTGCTCAGCATGTAAAACTCTTTTTTCTTGGATATCGATAAGTAGACAGCCTCTGAGTTGGCACATATTTTGTCGCAACTTTTCCAGCTCTCATACTCATTAGACGTTTTATCAATCTCATGGAAGTCTATTTTAGTGTACCAAATTGCAAAGAGAAGTAACCGCTTGGATCCATCCAACTACCAGCCCATAGCAATATCGCTTTTTGTCGCTGGCGCTCCGCTGATGATCACTTGGTTTACTTGTCAACCCGATCGGTGCAGGCAGTTTAAGCAAGGACGACGCGTTGTTGTTAGCAAAAGCATTTAAT
>NJDC01000249.1:50647-74630 GCA_002245475.1 Calephelis virginiensis | reverse complement strand
AAATTTAATGCAAATTTCTACTTGACTAATGGCTAAATACTAACGTGAAGGCCAAAACCTAAAGAAAGAAAAATGAAAAAAAGATATGGAATATGATTTAAACTCGTTGGAAAATCAAAAATAAATTCACAATTCGGTTTAACTAAAGAGTGTCCCTAATTAGTTGACCACGACTGTATATGAGACATAATAGCTGTATGAAATATGCTTTACGACCTATCATATCTTCCAAATAAAAAAAAAATACATAAATCTCGGTAGAACTGTTGCGATCAACTGAAATTACCTTAAACTTATACCACGATTTTCATAAATGTATAAAGTTTAAACTTTTTTAGTAGACGAACAAGCAGACTAATTTTCCAGATGCTAAGAGATTCACGCTGACTATAAATGGATGCTGTTAACAATAGTGTGTCAATCCACAAAAACTCAAATTATTGACTATTTTTGGTATACTCTGATTGAATATATTAAACATTAAAAAATATGAGAAAAATAGTGCATGCAAAATGCGAATATGTATACAATACAATAACGTCATCTATTTGGCAAGTGCAATAAATGTTAAACTAGTATGAAAACACATTTTAGTTTCAAACTATGATAGGAAAATTACGGCTCTATCGAGTGAAAAGATGGTCGTAATTTTTTCATTATTATTTAATTTCGTGTTTATATTGAGTGAAATTGCTTAATTTAGGAGGGAATTAGATCAATTTTGTTCAGTGAAAGTGCACAAATGAAATTATCATGAAGAAATTAGTGTATCGTCTAATCTCTTGCTGCCGTGAAATCTCACTAGATGAGCTTGAGTAACGAAGCCACCGCTTTACTCAAGACTCTGACTTGACATGACTTTGTGCATAGTGACTTATGACTGTATAAGAATTAACTAACTTGACATTGGCAAAGCAGTCCTGAAAAACGATCGAAAGCCATGTTTATAAAAGAAGACACTATTATTATGGCGGCAAGAGTAGGTAAGGCAGTGGATCCCTTAACGGACAAATTGCTGCACGGCTTTTTACTTTTTCTCCCTCTAATCATGAAAAACATGAAGGTGTCTGCATTTTTTTTTGCAAGAATAAAAACAAATGAGCAAGTGGGTGATGGAAAGTGATGCATTGCCGACCTTTAAGAAATGAGTGCGCTCTGCATATCAATAAATGTGATATGTATTACCATAATGCCTAATTTTTTTTTGCAGATGTCTTATTATAAGTCCTCCATCAACAGAGAAGCTGAAAATAGATCCATTCGTGCATGTGGATCGTGAACTATCCAAAGAAGTGCAAGAAGAAAGTGATGACGAGGATGACGCTGTAGCCGCTAAAGCGTAACACCTTAATTGTAGATATAAGTAGATCAGTATAATAATGTTAGACAATACATTTTTAAAAAGATGTGTTATTTTTTATTTATCTATCGTCCTAACCGATTTGAAGTTTCCACAAAAAAGTAAACATCGTTATTGAGCTTATATATAGACTCGACAAGGTGGTCTAGTTCTGCAGCGACTCTCCCGGTTTGTAACACCGCCTTAACTATTCCTGCCGCCGTAACGTCAGTGCTTGCCGTTGATATGTTACAGTTAAGATAAAACAGTCGGTAAACTTACTTATTTCGAGGTCTAACATCCCGGCCTCAGGTTGGCAACGCACCATTAACACCTTTGGTATCTTTAAGGCCTCAAACTGGGTCTCAGCGATTGGCGGGGCGGGCGCGGCGAGCTATGCCCGAACTCGATGTCAGCGGCCAGATCGCTTGTGTTGCGGCGAAAAAATGTTGTGTTTGATGTGAGCACGGTGTCGATACGGGGCGGCAACATCTTTTGAACTGAGTGCTTTTGATTCGTATAATTTATTACAATACCCCAACAAGTTGCACGATTATACAGGAATGGGTGGAGAGACTTTCAATTAATATATTTTATTGTAGGAACTATACAGTCCAATTTAGAACCTACCTACACATATAATCTTTTTTTACTATTCAAATGTTTTCTATTCCAAATTGGTTATGTAACAAAAAAGTTCACTAATTATTACCTGCGGTAAAATGCTGCGATGTACTTAAATTTATCGACAAATATTAAATACAAAGGGGAACAGCACTACGTTGACTCAATCGCAGGGAGACCGCTTGACGGTCGCTCGTCGCTCGGGCACCGCTGCCCGCTCCGCCGCCGCTCCGCTGACATCCAGTTCACTTCAATAAGAATCTATGTGTTAGATCGCGTCGCCGCCCCGCAATCGCTGAGATCCAGTTTGTGGACTAAGCGGTGTGAATTTCTTACCACCAGGAAATCCGTCTGCTTGCTTGCCTTCCAATACCACGAAAAAAGGTTTCCTCATTTTTCAAGCTATTCCTTATGATCTGTACCATAAAGGATAGCGCCCATTTGGACGGGCCTCATCGCTACGCAATAATCCGTCTAGATCGCTTCCATACATTTTGTATGGAGAAACAAATACTATGCCGGGCCACACTACTTCGGATTTATACTTATAAGTAGGCACCTACGGTGCAATTCAATGCTCCGCCACCCGACAGATTGCGGTCCATCGATGTGTACGCCATTCTTTTGCGTTAAATCTTCTGAAATGTAACGCTATAACATTTAACGAAGTTCACCTTTTCAGCTTTCTTATACAAAAATCCGCAATGAAATCTTTCTATCCGTTCTAAAGTTAATATGACGCCACATACATATAGATAATAATAATAAATAAAAAATGTGAGATGTCACGGGACGCTTGGCAGATGTGAAAGATCGACATTATTTTGTAAAAGTAATATTCAAAAAAGAACAGATTGTGATAGGAACTAAATATCTCATAATGATGAAATAAAATATTACGATTTTAGAATAATACGTAGACGTACTATTTTAGATATCGTATATCGTCGGTTACGCGTGGCCGCACCGCACACACTACTGCATATATATATACCATCACATAGCTAAGCGACGCGTCGCCGCGGCATGCGTCGCCACGCTAGAAATCGGTTTTACTTGCGGCTATAGATGTTTCACATCAATAATAATAAATGTTCCTGGACTAGTTACACAAATTGAACCTAACCCCAAAGTAAGCAAATTTTAAGCTTGTGTAATGGGTGTTAGTCAACAATACTAATACATAAAAATACTTAAATAAATACCAGTAAAAAATTAATAAACACAGCCAGACCCTGGAATGCAGACATCTAAATGTTCATCACACAAATATCTTCCCCCGTCGGGAATCGAACCCAAGCCTCGCGTACACGCCTAACTGACCAACACTGACCAACAGTGCCACTCGACCAACGAGGCGGTCGAAACTCAGTCTTAGGGCATAATGTAGATAGATATTGTTCTTTATGTTTTTTTTTTTAATAATAAATCTTGAGATAAATTACACGAATTTAATCCTACGCCGAAGTAAGTAAAGTTAATGTAATGATGTTGAACGTTAAAGTTCTCGTTAAAATTAGTTGAATCCCGGGTCGGGCAAACAAAAAGGAAATTGGGTTTTTCCAATTTTCTATTAAAAAACGTTCCTCAGGATTGGATATTTGCCCGGATGGCGATAGGCTTGCCATATATGACATTGTGGGACTTAGTATCTTCGGCTAGTCGTTGGTGCCTTGGTTGTGCTTCTGCCTATCTCTTCGGGGATATGGGAGTGAGGATACTTGATATACTATCCTCTGGACAGGATTGTGACAGAGGCATTATGGCGACAGTAACCCATTTCCAAGGCGGTGCACTTTCAGCTATTCTAACCGTCGGAGTAGGTACTGTAGTTGTTCTGTGTGCTCGCCTCTCATGAACTGCCTGGTAGGGAGGGACGTTTTTTGGTTTCGATGTAAAATTTATTTTTAATTGTGATTTGCAACTCGATGAAACGAAAATGCGTTACTATATAGAAACAAATAACATACATGTAAGTGACATGTATAGCATTGAGTCAGCGAGAGAATGGGTAAAATACATTTCACAGTATTTTCTATATTTTATAACCTTTTACATCTGCCGTGCGTAAATGCAGAATGACGATTTTTTTTTAATATTGTTTTTTATACTGACAACATCAGTCTTCGATTGACATAATGTTCACGTAAGAGGAAGAGAACGAATAATGTCATTATTGCAAACGTCATTTTCGGAGAGTTGACAAGATACGGTTGGAATTGGATTTCTGAACGCAAAAATACCGATAGGGGCGTAAAACAATCCGCCATTTTGTCCCAGAGACAAATAAAGATTTTATAAATTAAACCCGTCTCCATTAAACTAATCTGGTATTAAAAGTGATAATCATCAAGTTGTGCAGTGTTTAATAAGACTGTGATATTTTTGTGAATAAATATTTTTGTTTACCTTACGTTTAAAATATATCTTGACATTAATAGTTGGGAGTTTTTGACGTCGAACGAACAACTAAATTACTACAAAAAATGGGTACAAGAGAGGATGAATATGATTATTTATTCAAAGGTGAATACAAATTAATATACTACATTATTAACAAACTGTAAATCAGATATATCTCATACAGTTTTTGTTCGTTTGTTAAAAGTTATTGTTTCAAGAATGACGTAGGATATTGACCTATGTATTACTTTTTAGTTGATTGCTACAAATAATTAAATCGATTACATATATTAGATGTATTAGAAATGTAAGAGTTGTCATTAAATGTTTAAATTTTTAAATTATGATAAATGTTTTTCATCAGATTGCAATCAGCTGGTAATCGATTTTCCATAATTTTTTTGTTTTGAGTGAGTCACCTTGTTAAGACTATCGACTTATGTATCACATATGAGTAACTAAACGCAATAAATTCACAAAGTAAAATTCCGTATTCAAAATACTGATGGCTGATAAACTTGTATGTATTATTGGATTTCTTTGTTGTAGTTGTTTTGATTGGTGATTCTGGCGTGGGAAAGAGTAGTCTGCTTTCACGTTTCACTAGAAATGAATTCAACTTAGAATCAAAATCTACAATAGGAGTGGAGTTTGCCACGAGAAGTATAGAGGTAAATATTTTTCAATTTTCAAAATATTGCACTAATATTAATGGATATAAAAATACTATGAGGTGATAATTTTATTTATTCTATTTTTCGTATACAATTGGCTATATATAATTTCTAATTTACCATTATCTTTGTATATCACCACAGAGGATCTCGGTTTTTATTTTGTTTTTTAAAAACATAAAAGTAGTATAGGTCGTTTTGTAGGTTTTGAAGCTTTGACTGGGATTGAAATAACCAAAAAAAGTTATTTGGTATGGATTTGTTACATTATTATAGACATGTTGATATAGAAGTACATACCAGAAATGGGGGTGTTAACTTTTGCAGACTTTGGTCATTTAATGTTAATTTTTGCAGACTTTGCTCAATTTTTGCATAATTAAAACTGATTGTCTTAGATATACTTGCTAAAGTAGGTGTTTTGTTTTTAAGTAGTTTTTTAGTTTTTGTTTAGTTTGAAATTTTGAATTGCTCAAATTTATGTAAAAGGAACAGTAATTAACCCCATTAATTTGTAACACAAGGAAGTTATAATGTCGCTAACTTTATAATATTAAACAAGATGTAAAAGTTAGTAAAAATTGGTATGTCTACAACTCTTTTTTAATGTTATGATTTCACTAATGCCAGGTAGGAGAGTACAGCAACACCATTATCGTCTTATCATATATTTGTCAGTGCATGCCATTGCCATGTTTTGGTTTGCATGGCAGGGCAGCAGGGTAAATTTACTCCAAAAGATTACCATGTTAGCCTCACAATCACAACTCTAGTGAATGAATGGATGAACATTTTATTAAGCACAGACTTAAAAAAAATGAATATTATCTTCATTCATCTTCAACATAAAGTTATTGTTTGTAGTACACAAAAGGTTAGGGCCAAACAAAGAGAAACATAGTTTCAGTAGTTAAGTTAAAAATAACAAGATAATTTAATAAAATTTAAAATTAGAAAATTCTAAGCAGTTTACATGTAAAACCAAAATAAGTAACAATAAGTAATTAAAACACTTTAAATGTAAAAATGTGTTATTGGTCATAACAGACTACCTAAAGTCTGACCAATAACACATTTTTAGCTTTTTTGTTATTTTATTAATATATCTTCCTTTTTTATTACAAAAAATTGCTATTTTTGTGGTGCAATTTTTAGGATAAGGTATACTACAGATTTACATATGTTGTATATTAGGCTTATGAAAACCTTGCTTAGTTATTTCAGAGTGAGGTTTTGAGTCAAGGGGCAAGACTTGCTTGACAAAATTCTGTGCTTATACCAACATTGTTGTATGGAAGAGTTGGGTATGTCAGAGATAGCATGAGCGTGGGATAAATGCGGTTGAAGTGAGAGCCCCATGGAATATCTGTGGTTTAACACTCTCTGACTGCATTTGTAACAGTGAGATTTAAGTATGTGTTGATTTTAAAATGGGAAAGAGCATGCTCCGCTGGTTTGGTCATGTGGAAAGAATGGAAGATGGAATACTGACAAAGCGGAAATACAGTCTGAGTGGGTGGATGTAGGTTCCCTGGGAGACCTAGGTTAACATTCCATGATCAAATCACTCAGGTGTTATCCGAGGGTGGTGTCAAGAGTCTCTAAAACTGGAATGTTTGTATGAAAAGCGTCTGCTAGGATTGTGAGATTTGGCACTCTATAATACTTACTTTATTAATCTGTTTATTACAAACTAATCTGACAGCACTAAATATGTTTTGTCTCTATTTTTACTATTGTTGAAAGAAAAAAGCAATAACTTAAAATAGTTAAGTTATTGCTATCTTTCTTTCTAAAGGTCAGGTTGACATTCTACGATCAAATTGCTTAAAGATTTTGTCCAAAGGTGGTGTCAAGAGATTCCGGAACAGATGTGTTTGTAACAGTAATGAATTTGAAGGGAGCTAGGCAGATCTGCAATGATTTTGACATTTGGCACTCAAATCTCTACCCTGTAAGGGACTTGGTGTGAAAACATATCTATATATATAAAGTTCTCGTGTCACAATGTTAGTCTGCATACTCCTCCGAAATGGCTTGACCGATTCCTCTGAAATTTGGTAAGCATATTGGGTAGGTCTGAGAATCGGCTAACATCTATTTTTCATACCCCTAAGTGATAAGGGTGACTCACCCCAATTCTTTTAAATAAATCACATTAAAAATATAGCAGAACAACATCTGCGGGGTCAGCTAGTATATATATATATATACGTAGTTCAGTGAGTGAGCAACAAAATTACCACCATTTCCAAAGAAACCAGTTGCTTGTTTTCTGTAACTTAAAATAGTTCTTAGTTTGGGCTTTTGTAATTTTTTAAAACAAATTTACAATCGTACAAACAAGAATTACAATTAATTGTGTTAATTATATAATATTACAATATTTCTGTTTCACTTTTCAATTTTAATTAATTAATTGTAATTAGTATTACTGGGCCACTTAATTTACAAGTGGATTATATCAAGTTTATTTGAGGTATTTTTCATTTATTAATTAATGGATGGATATACACTAGAAACACAATGTTTATATTTTTGTATATACAATATTCGACCCATAACTTTACTTGTACCTAATCAGTTGTTTAAATGGTTTATCTAAGTATAGATACCTGAACACTAACTGGTATTTAAATAAGTGTATTAAATTTTTGGCCTTTTAAGCCTAACATCCCAGCCACAGGACAGCAACTCACCTGTAACATCTATGGCATCTATAGGCCATGGTTTTGCACCAATGTGTTTGTTTGCTGACCTATCCTATATAAAAAATCAGTTCTCATATTGCTTCAGGACTATTAATGATTGAATAAATTAAGTTACTCATTACTGGGATGTTGGTAAAAGGGGTGGTGGTGATCATTAAAAGTGAAACTAGAAGTAATGCTAGGTGTCTCAGTATTTATTTTCCTAAAGGGTAAAAGCAATCTTTAAGCATGATCTAATCTTTTACAGCCTTACCAATAAACCTTACACGCCTGTTGATCTGGTGTCTTCATTTTTGGTAGCAAAAGTGAAATTACACACCAGATCAATGAGTGTGTTACTTTAATTAGTAAGGGGGTTAGTGTATAGTTTTGTAATGTGTCAATGATTTTGAATAGTTATTTGGAAGGGGAAATTCCTTTGTTAGATTTTTAACACCAATAATTGATTATACATAAATAAATAAATATCTCTGGACATGTTGAACAAATTGAATCTAACCTCAAAGTAAGCAAATTATATGCTTGTGTTATGGGTGTTAGTCAACGATTCTACGAGGGTGGATCCAAAAGTTCTAAGCCAGACCAAGAAAATGAAAGAAAAGTGGGTCTAAATTTATTTTTATTTTTCGACATAGTCTCCATCTAGCTCAACACACTTCTTCCACCTGACCTGCAACTTGTTTATCACCTCGAAAAAAAAGATTCCGGAAGGTCGGAGAAATAGTCGTTTACTGCGCCTATCGCTATAGAATTTATAGTTTGACCTTTCGGTAAATAATTTACAAAAATAATGCCCTTCGCATACCAAAAAACAGAAGCCATGACTTTGTTAGTCGACAAAACGACCTAAGCCTTTTTCGGTGTAGGAGAGTCTGATCATTTCCACTGTTTGGATTGTTGCTTTGATTCAGGAGTAGGGTGGTGAACCCAGCTTTCATCCATGGTAACAAATCTAGACAAAAAGTCCTCGGGATCAGTCTCAAAAAGTTCCAAACAGTCTCGCGAAATTGTGTATTGAACTCGTTTTTGTTCAGCTGAAAGCAACCTCGGGACCCAGCGAGCAGAAACCTTATGGAACCCCAACTCTTCCGTTATTATGTGTTGCACCCGGCCATAGCTGATGTTTGTTATCTCAGCTATCTTACCAATGGTCAAACGTCGGTCACCCAGTACGAGATCACAAATTTTATCGATGTTTTCTTTCGTGGTAGAGGATGTAGGCTACCCACTTCTTGACACTGGAATACGATAGATTCCAGTGTCAAGAAGTGGGTAGCTGAGTTTAAGCGTGGTCTTGAGCAGACTCCCCCAAAGTGCTCACCATATCTTGATGGATGTCTTTTGGTGATAGGCCTTTTTTATTGAGGTACTTAATGACTGCACGGTGTTCAATTTTCTCCATTATTGAAAATTGCGTCAGATTGTTTCAAACAAATAATCACAGAAAATTTATAAACACAATATTTGTCTTGCAAAAGAGGGCTATACGGGCAATTTATAATTTAGGCCCAAGAGTTTCCCTCAGGGAAAGGTTTAAAGAAATAAAAATTCTAACGGTGACTACTCAATATATTTTAGAAAACTTGATATATGTCTATAAAAATATAAGTTTGTTTAAGAAAAATTGTGATGTACATGCTGTAAACACAAGGAATAAAAACAATCTTGTTGTGCATAAGTCTCGTCTCCACAGAATCAGTTATTCTTTCATGGGCCAATGTATACAGTTTTACAATAAATTTCCCGAGCATATTAAAGACTTACCATTTAATAAATTTAAACAATGTATTAAGATAAAGTTGTATGGTAAGGGTTATTACAAGATTTCAGAATATTTAGAAGACAGAAATGCTTGGGATTAATTGCTCCTCATGCCAATCTCTGCAAATTATTTGCGAATGTAATAAACTTTTGTAAATTAGATTTATAAGAAAAAAGACAAGCCCGCTGAGTTTCTTTCGCCGGATCTTCTCAGTGAGTGGCCGCGTTCCGATCCGGTGGTAGTTTTTAGAATTATATAGACGCGGTACAAGAATATTTATATAGATCTACGTAATAAAAGCCATTTTGAATTTGAATATATTGTGCAGTATTGGAATGAAACTGCGCACAATAAATCAATATGACACATACTAACAAATGACGGTAGATTTTAAAAAGATGTCATAGCTCCATGTAGGTTAGGCCACGAACTTTTGGATCTACCCTTGTAATACATTGAAATACTTGAATAAATACAAGAATAAATTTTATAAACACCCAGACCCGGAAATGCAGACATCTAAATGTTCATCACACAAATGCTGCCCCCGTCGGGAATTGAACCCGAGCCTCGCGGTTGGTCGGCGTAGTTAGGCGTGTACATTAGCCACTCGACCAAATGAGCGGTCAATTGAAAGTTGATCCAATGTAAATCGATTATGACAAAAGAGCTGTTCTTGGTTTTATTTTTAATGTGAGATTTAGGTGTCATCTCATCAAATTGTATTTGTTTTAAAACTCTTATTAAAACATTCAAACATTTTTTCTAATAATCTTGTGGATTGTGATTGCTTCTGAAGAAATTTCAATTGCTAGTATCAAAGACATTGTTTCTTATGATAAACTTCTTTCCTATTATTCTTATCTATCGTTTGTGTTTTGATTTATTAAATCACAAGATAAATTTAGATAATCTACAAATAATTTTTAATTTGATAAGGACACTTTGTTTTGTGCCAACACTGAACTTATTATATAACATAATGTGTATGATAATATAAAATAATGAAGTCCAATTGAACATTGGTGGAAAGTGATGAAGGATGACAGTTTACACCCGTATGGAATCCATATATTATGTGAAAAAACTAGCCTTTATTTTGAAAAAAAAAGTAAAATCAATGTAGAATAAAATGAGAACTTTATCTTTAAAATGTGTTAAACTGTTCTATGCTTGAATTTTTTTGTTTACTTAGTTATATTATATAACCTCAAAAACTTTTTTTAACTATATTGGTTTTGTCATTAAATGGCTGCACATTTAACAATGTGTTTTTGCAGACAGCAAATGTCATATTTCTTAAAAATGGGCTTAGTAGAAGAGAAGTTAAGCAAAGCAGCAGTTTTGGTTTTACTCTTGTGTTGATAACAATATATGCTTACTTAAAAATAACATGCTGATTGATTGCAATATCTACAGCATAGAATATTTATAATTTCAGTTCAAACTTTCATTTCTCTCCCAGTTGTCGTTTGGGGGTTGATTTTTGAAACAAAATTAGCCTATGATTGAACTCTAATTAAACAATTGAGTCTCTAATCATATCATATCCAACATCATCAAAAACTCTCAAGTAGTTTTTGTGCAACAGACATTCAAAATTCTGTTTTTTTTTTTCATATACTTCTGAGTTTTGATAGTAACTAACACAACAATAAAAAAGAGCAAAATTGCGATGACAAAGGGAATAGGAATTCATTGTTATCATATTAATTAATTTATTTATTCTAATATAAAATCTCTAGATTGGTGGCTTGCATATTTTTCTATTAATAAATTCTTCATTCATTCTTTCAACATTAATCATTATTGTGATTTATTTTACCTTAAATACATAATATGATAAGACTTAATGGGCTGTCTGTAGTTTGTTAATTGAAGATACCTGGAAAAATTGGAATAGGTAACTGCGATATTTGAGATTACGAAAGGCCGGTAAATTTGCGCTTTAGAGCCTAGACACTAGTTGGCAACGCACCAACAATATTGTATGTTTTTTAAACGCCTTGTATGCCGAGAGTTTGGCATACCTACATGCATAAGTCCACTGAACAACCGCAAGTCTGTGGTTCAATTCTCGACAGAGGAAGTCATTTGTGTAAAGAACATAGATTTATTTATTTTAGTGACTGGGTGTTAATTAAATTTATACTAGTTTATTTATTTTTATGTATTTGTATTATTGTCTAACCCACCCGTAACACAAGCATATAATTTGCTTATTTTAGGGTCAGATCAATTTGTGTAAATTTACTGAGGATATTTATTTAATTAATGAGTTTCTAACACCAAAATATCCGTCTGCTTTTGTATGATATCAAAAAAAATGGTTTACAAGGGTTATTACATCTCAAAATCTAAGCTATGTATCAATCAGCACTATGTAGCTTTTACAAATAAGAAAAAAGTTGTAGTTATGCCTTGCTCTTGCGGGGTTCCTAATTCACTTATGGGACCAAGTTGATGTTTTAGTTATAATAGAACGTTGCAGTCAACAAACAATGGTTTAATAGGTGTTAATACTCAATATTTAGAACCTAACATGGGACAAGAACTAAAAAGAAAATGTTTCCTTGTATGAACCATACCTTTTCTTATAGGCACCTCTAGACGTTTCAACAACGGTTTGATTGTTTGATTCACGTGTTTGATAAAACTGATGTCGGTTTAAAGTTTGTAATCGGACTTGGGTTTATTTCGCAAAAAAAATAATAGATGCATTCTATACTTCTTATCGTCGGTGCTTAGTGGAATTCTATTCTTGATGCAATTTACTTAGAAAGTACAAGTGTTTCTAAGTAAATTGCATCAATAATAGATGCCCTCTAGCGACGATCGCTATTTTGTGCTTTCAGTATGTCTTCGACACACATAATCTCACAACAAAAATTTGAAATTCATCAAACGAGCTTAAAACCCGTTAATTGTTGACAGTAGGTATATTCACGCCCATAGCCCCGAAGAGATAGGTAGAGGCACAATCAGGGCATCCACGACTAGCCGAAGACACCAAGTCCCATAATATGATTGTGAAACCGGGCACGTAACCAATCTGGTACAATTTTTTTTAATTAGAAAATTGGATTTTTTTTTGCCCTATTTGGTATTCGATTACCAGAATCTCATGAAGTCAAGTCCAACACCTGGACCGCTAGACCACAGAGGCGATTAACACACATAACAGAGATAGATAAATTGTTGACAAACCGTTTAAAAAACCTGCGTAAACTATCAAACTCTAGTTTTGGCGCCATCAAGAGGAAAGATTATAGCAGTTTTTTCGTAATTATAAATTTCTTATACCTACGTATTGAAATTGGTCAATTTTGTGTTAGTGCACAATCAGTGTATCATGTATTTTCTTGTTACTGCCAAATCTCAATAAATAATTTTGAGTAAAAAGGCCACCGCTTTGCTCAAGGTCCTGGGATGACTTATAACGATTTATGACTAGTTTTAAACTTTATTAAATTTACCCGATTTACTTGATACAAACTTAAACTTTTCTAATGGCGGATGCTAAATGCCAAGAACTTTAGAAGCGAGAGTTGGGTATGTCAGAAAAATAATGAAAGTAGGATAAATGCGGTCGAAATGAGAGCGCTAAGGAAAATCTGTGGGGTAACGCTCTCTGAGCGCATTCATAACAGTGAGATGCGAGAAAGAGTGGGATTGAAAGTGTTAGTGTTAAAATGCGAACTGGTTCAATGGTTGGTTGACAAAGCAAATATACAGTGCGAATGTGGATGGACGTAGGTACCCAGGGAGACCAAGGTTGACATTCCACGATCAGATCACTCGGATATTATCCGAGGGTGGTGTCAAGAGTCTCCGAAACTGGCGTGTTTGTATGAAAAGGGTAATGAACGTGAAGGAAGCCAGACAGGTTTGTCAGGATCGTGTGGTCTGACACTCGATACCCTCTGCCTACTTCGGGACTCGGCGTGAAGATATGTATGTATGACGTATGTATGTAAAATAGTTCAAGTCAAACCAAAACTTAGGTGTTTGAATCATAATGTTTGATCGTCTCAGTTCGCCTTAAGACTAGTGATCAACTCGCCGGGTGCATACAACTTTTTGTTATTTACTGATCCTGCCACATTAAAGTTAGTTTTTTTATTTTTTTTTCTATCGAGTAAAGTGAAATGAATTATGTTTTGGAAACAATAATCTTATAAAGCATATTAATGTTAATCTTTTGTATTTTTGTTACCAAGATCCATGATTATTTTGTATGAAAAAAATGTTATATTGCTGACGAATTTTACCCTTTTTAGCATACATAATAGACCCTTAATAAGAAGTTTATTACATGTGTAGTTATTAACGTCAACAGCATAATCCACCTGCTCGTATACCAGTTTAAGAATAAAAATAATTGCCCTGCTAGCCTTAAAAGAAGAACATTGTTACTTAATTATTACTTCCCTTATAAGTATTGTTTTGCTTTTAATAAAGTTAAATAAAATTACTTTATCTCCTTCCTTGTAATACGAGTACAAATTTTTCGCAATATTACAGCAGGTTTTGTAAATCGGTTTCCTTTTACGTATATATCTTCCTCTTTCCGAAATTACAACATTCTAGGAAAGGAGGTAAAAATAAAAATAGAACTAGAATTTACTGAAATTATTAAAAAACCGAATGATTTTTTTCTTTGCATCCATATCAGTAGTTACTTCCCTATTAATTATGAAATACTAGCTGTCCTAGCGAACTTTGTTTCATCCGTTTAGTTCGTATGAGAAAAAAAAACCTGGCAGTTTTATCAATTTTTTTATCCGGTCTTCAACACTAAACCCTACAACGCGATAGGTGGTATAGGCACCCCTATATCACCAACCGGGCACATATCCAATCCCGGGGCAACGTTGTAAAAATTGAACACATTATCGTCTTTTTTGTTGCCCGACCCGGGTATGGTAGACCTGATATAGTCAAGTCCAACACCGAACTGCTAGACCACAAAGGCAACTAAAAATTTCTAGTAAAAAGTTATGAAATAACACAAAAAATACAGACAAATTTAAGACTCAGGTGGTAGAGCTATGTGACGACTTGTCTGACTGGTACTACTGCCTTACACTATTCCTGCTGTGTATTCCAATCTGCAGTGTGGAGATAAACTGAAAACTTACTAACGCAGGAGACGTAAATATAAACTTTAGTTTGGAAACGCATCCTTTAACTATTTATGGGCGACATGTATTTTTACAACCAGGTGATTGGTTCGATTGCCTTCAAATATCCTTGAAAAATCTGTTCCTTTTTGGAACACGGTTCGAAGACCGTCGGATGTCGCCTCTGTCCAATTATGTTCTAATATACGTAATATGCGTAACGATATGTGTATCTTGAGACTGACCTCATTCAATTACTTCACAATGTGAGACGGCTACAAATTCCACAGTAGTGTTGTTAGTTACACATGTAAATTGAAATCAATTGTACGTGAAATATTTTTGACTTCTCCCATGGTTAATATCGGGCCTAAGGGTCCATGTATGCTACAAAGGGTAAATTACGTCAGCAATATAATTTTTTTTTCATACAAAATAATCATGGATTGTGGTGACAAAATACGCAAGATTAACTTTAATATGCTTTATAAGACTATTGTTTCCAAACCACGATTTATTTCACTTTACTCGATAGAAAAAAATCAAAAAGTTAACCCTTTTTTGAAAGCAAAACCCAACTGTCTATTTTATTTATGAAAATATCGACACCAGATTTAACATAAACATAGATACGAATTATACCTAAAAGATAATAGTTTCAGTTTTTATATTTTTTTCAAATTACTTTTATAGTGTAAAAAATAGTGATTTGTCGCTTAAGACATTTCTTTAGAGCGCAATTATTTCATAGTAATCATGGAACGGGTGAGTGCGTGTGGCTCTTCTGGCTGACTAAGTGTAGTGCCTTAAAGTCTACATGTATAGTATTTTACACATGCTGTTTTAGTACCCAAGAGGCCTAAAGTTCCAGCTTTAACTTTCTTATATTTCTTTTAATTTGACTAATCGAATGCGTGAGATCTATTATGTTAAAGATAAAAGAATAGACAAAAGATTGGCAACGTATTGGCAGTTATGGTTGGAGAGGCCAAGATGCTAAATGTGATGTTACTCTAGTAGGGTTACTCTTAAAAGTCGATTTATGCAGTATTGGATGGAATTGGATATGTCATTTTAGGTACCTAATCTTGAACATAACAGAATAGAAGCGAATTGGTAACATTCAGTTTCGAAGAAAATCAACGAATCCGATAAAAAATATATTTTTTTTATTATGTATTATGTTATATTATGATTCGCTAGTATTGTGTTCAAGATCACCTAAAATGACATATCCGATTACAATTTCCAATATTGCATGAATCGAGGTTCCAGAGTAACTCGTACACTTTACAGGTTCATGTGGATTTGTTGGAATTTGTCGAATAGATGGTGGAAAATTAAAAATGTCTTGGAGGAGAACGTCTTATAGCTAACTGAACAATTACAGTCGCTTGATCATACGCGATCGAGGAAGTTGTCTATAAGTGTATCTCCTGTAACGAAAATATGTTAGATCGCCATAATCGCTAATGAACAAAATGACTTGTTTTTTTAAAGTTTCTGACCCTCCTATTATACGTTACCCTCAAGTCACCAGAATATTTAAACATGCAGTCATTGGCAATTATTGGCATTCAATAAATACTTTATGTCTAATTTGAGTATGTTTTAAAGTAAAAAAAAGTGAGACAAACTACGGGCGCGCCATTATATAGAGATTTTATACATAACAGATATACCTATTAGGTCACATTCTTCCATATCATAATCTGACGCGCTTGAGTAACAGCACAAATTCCTAATTAGGTTCCCCTATTTTTATTATTAAAAGGAACAAAACGGAAGCACCAGCTTCAATGGTTTTATCCAGTCTACTTCTTTACCCCTGAGACATTAGCTGTTGCTATATATTTATGTATTTGATCTAATGCTAAATGTTATTATTTATACTAATTTAACGCTTAGGTGTTTTGGTTGAACGCATTTAGCCGACCTTCATGAAAAAATTAAATTGCTTATCCTTCAAATAACCTGTGATATGCTAACAAACAAATTCCAAGTTGTGGATCGACAAGCTTTATTTTTCAATTATTTTCTAGAATATACTCATTACACAGATATTGCCATTGTGATTTTGTAATAGGTATGTACAGGTGTTTTGGTATTGAATGAAAGTATTCACTTCCAGTCGGTCCTATCTACTTCGTAGGCAATCTACATTGATTAACGCCATCTCTATTCCGTGGGATTCTTTATTAATACTTGGTATACTCTAGGTACGTTTAAATGTCACGTATATATTTTGGTTACGTGACGGTGACGTGGTTATTCTTCACCTAATATGGAATGTGAACTTGGTGTCGTTTGTTCTGTGTAATTTTATTGTATACCTAATTATTTTTAATGTGATAAGCGAACAAACACACGTCTCTTCTGATAAGAGACAACTATCGCTTATTATTCAGAAAATATCGGAGGTACGTTGCTGTCCTGTGGCCGGGGTGTTGGGCGTATTGTGCAATTCTACCGGCTTCCCTATCCTCCAGACGGGAACGTGATACTGTCATTATAACGGCAGGAATAAGTGTGACGGTGGATCACGATTGATGGAATGGTGGAATACAACATGGCTTTCTACCAGCAGTGGTCTTGTCTATAATGGCCTATTTGACCTTCGCTCGCCTTTTACAAGCTGCCTTGCAGGAACACAGATGTTCTTTTCTACTCAGAAAACCAGGATCAACACGAGGAAGAACATCGATTTTCATTGAAGAACATAGATCAACTGCTTTCCTGCCAAACTTGAAAGAGGCGAACATCGATATTTATCACTAGTGTTATACACTGATTAGGACTAGGAGGCGGAGTTGGTACAACTCGTTCCGTTTGGTAGTAGGTACTTATCCCTGCAGTCGTAACATAAGTTGTCGATGATCTCGGTTTTCGGATTTAGAGGGTATCGTATCTGCTACCTTTGAATATTTTTTTATGTGCTTATCACACAGTTATGGCAATACACCATGTTCATTGAATGTCTATCTACAGACAACTTGTCTCTGTCTTCGTCTTTTTTGCTGTCAGATCCCATAAAAAGCAATATTTTATCAATTTTATTAATCATCTCTGTGGTCTAGTGACAGTGAGGTCCCGATTTCAATTCCCGGGTCAGGAAACCCGGGCAAGTTGTCACACGTCTTCGGCCAGTCTTGGGTGCCCTGGTTGTATTTCTGACTTCCTCTTCGGCTATACGGGCGCAACGAACAATATTACCCGGGCTTGTAGAAGATCGGAGATTACGTTGTAAGACTAAGTTCCTCGGGCTATGCTAGAGTGCCCTAGTTATTACTCTACCTACCTTTTCGGGTACTTGTGCTAGAAATTACTTGTTTTATTAACAGTAAACTGTAAAAACACAATCTTATTGCACCAGTAATGTTGAGATTTGAAATAGATAAGTGTGGAAATAGTGTTTGAAGATGTCATCGTACAAGCCTAGAGTAGGTTAAATATTGTTATTTCTATCGATAAATTTCAATGAAACTAAAAAGACCCTGACATACCAGAGCTATCTTTTTGTTCGCAACCTACAATTTACAAAGAGTATAAAATTCAGATATTTAAAACGCAATTTAACATCTGCGCAATTATCGACAAGACAAATAATAAGTACATTTATCCAGTTTACGAACAGGCGGAATCGATAACATGAATGGATGCCAAATTACAAATGATGTAATGTAAAATGTTATTTTTAGATCATCGTTGTCAGTACACATACCGACATACTTCATACGTACAATACAATAACTCTTTATTGTGCACCAAATACAGAGAAATTACAAATAAAACTTAAATTATAAGATACACAATGGCGGCCTTATCGCCAAGTCAGCGATCTGCTCCAGGCAACCCTCGAAGGCAAAATACTTCATACATACATACATACATACATACACACATACACATAAACATACAAACAGACAGACATACCTACCTACATATCTGCCTGCCTGCCTACTTGTCTACCATTCACACATATCTTTACGCCAAGTCCTTTACGAAGTAGGCAGAAAGAATCGCGTGCTAAATGAGACAATCCTTGCAGACCTGCCTCGCTTCCTCCCAAGTCATACAAAGGGTACCTACAACCGTTTGCATTTCACATCTGCTTTTGTTTATATTTCATCTGTCATTCTTTTCAAATTACCGAACATGCCCTTTCTCATTTTAACACCAACACTTTATTTCAATTTCACTCTTTCTCGGATCTCACTTAAAAATGCGGTTAGCGAGCGTCACACCACAGATTTTTCGTAGCGCTCGCCTATTTCGATCGCATTTATCATACTCGCATGGTGTTAGGAGTAATAGTATTTTTAGGGTTCCATAGCGGAATGATTGAAAACGGAACTATTAGGTATGTAGATCCGTCTATACTTATGTCACAGACACTTTATTCTCAAACTATTGAAACTACACAATTAAAACAAGAATGGTTGGATTTAATCTATAAACCGATTCACGATTTTATAAAGCAAAAATAAAATAAACCCCCTCAATTTATATAACTCCCCATACAAGGGACAAATTACATAATATTTTTTTCATACCTTTAATACTTGCAGGTCGTTTATAGAATGGGCCTTAAAATGGCATTGATTTTACTAGAACGTTTTTCTCAGTGCCATTTGAAAATTAAAAAATATGAATCCAAATAAAATTATTTATATTTTTCCGCCAAAAAAAATAAATTTTTGCGTAATTTTTGGCGGAAAATTGCAAATTAAATAATTTTATTTGGATTTAAGTATGGATCTCCGCAAAGTTACGCCTACCTCTAACAATTTAATTAAAAAAATAGTTTGAAAATTTAAAAAAAATACTTTGAAAATTAAAAAAAAATAGATCTAAAATCCAAATGGTATCTAATGTATTATGTGACCCAATGAAAATCTTATAATATATTCTGTTGATCGCAATGAAAATATTTTTTGGATTCTCTTTTAGGGTTATAAACCTAAACCAAAAGGCGGCTTAACCTTCATCTAGTGCATGTTTATTTTTAAATAATAACATTTTTTGAAGTAGACGAAGACCACCAAAGTATAAAAGCGAATTAAAGTTAAGTAGAATTTAAAACAAAGGGCAATATTGAAAGTATCAAATACCGGATACGTACCGGAAGGAAACTTACGGTCCTTATTATTTTAATATCCGAATACAATATAAAGGTCCTGTGGTTCACGATATATTCTGTAGTTCGTTGTGCCGAATGCCGGTGTCCGATGGTGTTGTCGACCTCCAAATTATTCATCACTTGAGGCCAATGTCAATATTCATTGCTACTTTATAAATGGGCGATTTTAATAACCTATCTACAGTTATAGGTACGCCTACTAGAGTTTTGTTACTAATGTGTTTTTGTAAAGCGAGGAACTCACTAACGGCCAATATTAACCTATCTAAAGAAAGAGATAATATTAAATTCAAAATTAATCTTTATTTTACGTTAACTTACAAGAGGCACTTGTGACGAGTCTATATAATACTAAATCTACACCGGATCGGAACGGCACTAAAGATCCGGCAAGAAACTCGGCGGACTTTTCCTTTTTTCCTTATATTAACACATTTCTTAAATTTATTAATTGGAAGTTCTTTCATATAATTGGGAAGTTTATTGTGAAACTGTATACAATGGCCCATGAAAGAATGGCTTACTCTGTGGAAACAAGACACACGCACAGCAAGATTAGTTTTATTCCTTGTATTGACACAGTGTATATCACAATTTCTTTTAAATGAATTTAAATTTCTGTGAACATACATTAAATTTTCAAATATATACTGGGATGCTACAGTTTTAATTTCGATTTCTTTGAATTTTTCTTTCAGGGAAACTCTTGGATCTAGGTTACAAACTGCCCTTATGGTTCTCTTATACTCTTTTATCTTAGATAGGTTATTAATATTGGACGTAAACGGACTGGCCCTCTGGCAAGTCTTCGGATATGTCCGTCGACCTCGCTATTATAGGTCTGTGTAATGTTTGCTGGTGTAGAATCATCGCAGGCAGTCTGGCGCGCTTTATTAAAAAATAACAGTAGTTGTCCGGTAACTGTCCTGTAGTAGCCCTATCATAGTTACCTTATCCACAGGACTGGAACATAATACTATCATTATGGTGGCAGATCTCTACCAGGGGGGTGATTATGTAACTCAGTTACCAACTCAAAATGAATGAGTGTACATCGAATCGCTGTCAAATGACGTGTTTTGTATTTGCTATCTCCAGTGACCAACAGAAATACAATAGAGATAGCAAACACAAATGACGTCATTTGATGTACAGCTTTACAGTTTCAGTTGACAACTGAGTTACATAATCACCCCCCAGGGCAACTCTTATTACAGTAGAGGCCTTTTCGGTAATCACCCTTTAAACCATGCTCTCCTGTAACGAGCCGCCTGGCAAGAAGGCAGTTGGTCTATTCTACAAATGGGTCTAGGATCAGTACTGGGTTCTCAATGATTCTTTGGCATGATGACAGATGTTATTCCACCCTGGTCACCCACGATTGGCGGGACTAAAAGTAAGTCCCACAATTTGCTAGGTGATAAATCTATCTCCAACGGGGCAACTTCAACTTCATCAAAAACTTCAAAAACACATTTCTGAAATGCCCCACCCGTAAATTGCACCCAGGACTTCCTAGTCAACTCCAACACCGGATTAGGCTAGAACAAAGACGATTTATAAATGTATAAGCTATGATGTATTTTTTTCAGGTGGACGGCAAAACGATAAAGGCTCAGATATGGGACACCGCGGGTCAGGAACGGTACCGCGCCATCACGTCGGCATACTACCGCGGCGCAGTTGGTGCGCTGCTAGTCTACGATATCGCGAAGCATCTGTCCTATGAGAACGTGGAGCGGTGGTTGCGCGAACTGCGTGACCATGCTGACCAGAATATATTGATCATGCTGGTCGGCAACAAGAGCGATCTTAGGCATCTCAGGTAATTCATCATTCTTTTTCCTCGTGATAGTCGGGGTCTCTGTGTAGAAGACCAACTGCCTTCCTTGCCGGCCAGCTCTTATGAGTCGAGTCAAATGGTTCCTTACCATCAAAACCAATGGTAGTAGTGAGTCGAGGGCGGTGCTGCAACGTGTCCGAGGAGGGATCCACCGCCTTACCTGCGATGGACTTATTGATGACAGTGTCATGTTCCGGTTTCGAGGGTAGAGTTGCCGGTAGAGTCGAGCAATGATCCTAAAAGACGGTGACGACACACCTACAACAGCTTTTGTGTCTAGAGGCCACGGTTGTCTCTTACTGTCAATTGGACTGATGAGAACAAGAACTGTCTTAGGTCATACGCTATGATTTGTTCACTGCTTTTTAAACATAGGTTAACTGCTTAGTTACCAATTGCCATAAACCCTATGCCCGTAATTAGGTGGTATAGTACTGGAACATCTTGCCTAATTTGATACTTATCGCCTTGTTTCTGACGCCATAAAATCTGAGTGTTGTGCAGTAAAGAGAAGATTTAAGTGAAGGGATAAACTTATTTATATCCAAAAACATTTTCTTCGGGTAGGAAGCAAGATGCTTAAACTTTTTGGTTTCTTTAGGCGGGTTTTATTTCTTATCTTTTCTTATATATAAAAATGTATTTTTTCCCCTGGTCATTCCATCACTTCTGAACGGGTGGACCAATTTTGAACAGTCTTTTTTTGATTGTCTTAGATATTATTAGAAGAAGGATCATATTGATGGACATCAATATTTATAGTTCAGGTAGCTCTCCTCTGAGGGCTCAGCTAGTAAAATAATATACTCAATGTAAATTAAGTCAGAATGCTTTTGCTGTTTTTTAATTTCATTTTCCGAATGATAACAATTAGAATTGTTTGACATTTTAAAATTGTAAATAAAAGCTAATACAATAATTGCTTAGTATTATGCCTCAAAAATTACAAAATATCTTTAATGAAATACCTTGATTTACACTGATAGTTAATTAATTTATTGCAGCTAATTGCAATAATTTACAATATTTAGCAATGTTATACATGAAAGGTAATAAATATTAAATTAGTTTCTGTAATTAGACTCAAAGTCAGTGCAAAAATGTTTTTGTTTTCAATGTCAGATAAAATGTACTATATTATGTTTCCAAAATTTTCTAGATTCTTATACTATAGTCGTTCTTTTGAACTGTTATTATATAGTGCGTATTATAGGCTATAGGCTTTTTTCTCTATAACATGAAAACTACTATCAAGGCTGGATGTTAAGGCTCATAAAAATGAGACTAATTATTTAAAATTATGTAAATAATTAGTACTTCTTCATGATGGGACTTCACATAACTTAAAATCAGGACGGTAGAGAAACATTTGAAGTACAAGTCGTCTTACATATCACATTGTTGGGCTTAGTGTCTTCCGCTAGTCATAAAGGCACACACAACCCACATTAGTTGTACTTCTATGAAAACTCTTTTTTTTTTACATACATACATATCTACATGACAAATCACTTAAGTGGTAGCCAGAGAGTATCAAGTGCCAGACCTCACAATCCTGACAAACCTGTCTAGCTTCCTTCACATTCATTTCCCTTTTCATACAAACACGCCGGTTCCGGAGACTCTTCACCCTCGGATAATATCAGAGTGATCTCATTGTGGAATGTCAAACTTGGTCTCCCCATGTAGATGGATGTAGGTAACATCCATCTACATTCGCATTGTATATCTTTCATTTGTCATTATTTTTTTCTTCATAATGGATATCCCGTCTAATCGTGCATGCAGTGAATTGCTCCTTAGTTTCATGCTTTTGAAAAGATACTGACCCTTTTTTTTACTTTATTTACATCTATACTAATAAAAAGAGATAAAGTTTCTAACTTTGTTTGTTTGTAATTTGTGGTAATCTTCGGTAGTACTGGTCCTATAATGAATATCTTCAATAACAGAAAAGTATAGTTCATTTTCAGGAGTTATGTAGACTATGTTTTAATATAATTGAAATAAACGCAAAAAATATTTCTGCCCCCAATGAAGTAGACAAACTTTAGCTAGTATAAATGAAATGTCTTCTCCATATGACATGTTAATTAATTGTATTGCATTCATATGCAGCATATCATTCTTTTTGCGTTTACAGCCAACTTAAAATAAAGACGATTAGAAACAATTGCTTTTGTGCGAAATTTTCAAAATTTAGTTTTGCAGAGATATTGGAAATGTTGTTCGGAAAAACATTTGTATTTTAAAAATTTTAATATCGTCAAAATATTTTTCAATTTCAAACATATTTCTATAATTCATTTCTATTCAATTACATTGGTTTTGTAATCATGAATTGAAATATATGCCACGCTGTGC
>NJDC01000248.1:188480-201216 GCA_002245475.1 Calephelis virginiensis | reverse complement strand
GAGGATAAGGTAGCCGCCAAACTTACTTTTGCACGAGGTCTAATATCCGGCATCAGTTTGGCAGCACACCATTACCAACTTTGGTGTCTCTGGGCGACGTGAATTTATTACCATCAGGAAATGCGTCTGCTTGTTTGCCTTCCAATATCTTAAAAAAATATTCTCATTATTCTTCAACTCCTTTACGTCTTTTAGGTAAGTGTTACTCACGTTATAAATATGTTTTCTGCAGAATATGGCTGTGTTTTCCTGTAGCTTATCAGCTGTGTTACGGACATGAACGATTCTACAGAAGCAAGTGGTTTTGTGAGATTCTTTTCACTACACTGCAAACCCATCACAGTATATGCTTTTCTTGGCATCAGTATAGGCTAATATTATACAAGCAAGTCCTATGCTTCTGTTTTGCATAATAAATTAATTATGTTCTCAAATTTGGGGTTACAGGAATACCCTGTCAAAACACGCATAGCACTACCTGAAAAAAAGCATGTAAACATTTTCCAAGATGACTACCAAAGAAGCCAAGATACTGGTAAAAATATGAGATATTATACAGAGCAAAGCGCAGAGCAAATGTTACCGCGACGACGCTAAAAGATCTAGATGCTATTTGAACGTTATCAGATGTCATAGAGAGCAAAGCTATTAACTCGATAAAAACTAACTTCACAAACTTTACACTTTAGTCACATTGCGTAAATATGCCACATGTGGCCATTTTGTTATTATTATTAATAATAATAACAATAACGAAGCTCTACTGGGACCGGTCTATCAACACGGAAAGGACTATTGTCGCCAATAAGCCTGACATCGTGTTGGTAGATCGGTTGGAGCGATGGGCTTTTCTTGTTAATATCAACGTTCCATGTGACGCTAACCTCGTGAAAGCTGAGAAGGAAAAATTATCAAAATACATAGACTTGGCTCACGAGGTGACCTTCATGTGGGATGTTGATTCAACAACAACTGTCCCGATAGTCGTTTCAGTAAACGATCTTATAGCGAAGAGTCTCGACCAATATCTTAAGAGACTCGCCCTTCAACCTTGGGTCAAGAGCCGGATGCAGAAGGCAGCAATTTTGGGTACGGCCCGCATTGTGCGGAGATTCCTCAGTCTGTCTCCCTGACCACTGACGGTTTAGTTTTAAGACCACCGTCTTTGGGATACTATTTTTTATGTCTATATTTTGAACTTTTTTATTTCAAATCTATAAACTTAAAAAATAAGATGTAACATTCATAAATGGTAATAACAGTAAGAAACGCAGAAATCTGCATTACTCATACATCGACTACCAAAAAGCCTTCGATAGTATACCACTTCATGGCTGATACACGTTCTGAAAATGTATAAAATCGACAATATCCTCATACAATTCTTACAGCACACCATGTCTAAGTGGACAACAAAACTTAACCTAAGAACCAACACTACCATACTTAGTACATTACCCATTAAAATTGCACGCGCATATTCCAAGGCGACTCTCTCAGGCCTCTATGGTTCTATCTTGCCTTAAATCCTCTGTCCAAAATACTCAACAACACTACATACGGATACATAATTGATAAAGATAACAACATTAAACTTACACATTTGTTATACATGGACGACATAAAACTCTCTTACTTAGACTCACAGAAAGATTTAGCACGGATATAAAAATGACTTTTGGAACCAATAAATGTAAGATCCAAAGCATTATAAAAGGCCAACAAAGCAGGACAAACCCATTAAATTTAGAACAAGAGGGGACAATAGTGAGCATGGAACCAAGAGAATCATACAAATACCTAGGGTACCTTCAAACCACATCCATAAATCACACAGATATAAAAAATACACTAAAAACTAAATACAAACAGAGACTAAACAAAATACTCAAAGCGGTTTCAGGTCTGGAAGAGGATGCTCGGAGCAAGTTTTTTCGCTCCGCAACATTGTAGAGAAGCATCTGGCTGTTGGTCAGAAGGTTTTCTGCGGTTTTGTGAATCTCGAAAAAGCGTTTGATAGGGTTGTACGTAAGGAACTTTGGGACATTTTGCCAGATTATGGGATAGTCGGGTCCCTGCTGCGTGCGGTGCAGTCAATGTATTTAGACTGTAAAGCATGCGTGCGGGTGGATGGCAACATATCGCCTTGGTTTGATGTTAATATTGGCGTCAAGCAGGGTTGTGTGTTGTCAGCGCGCTTGTTTATCTTATATTTGGACAAATGTCTTCAAAGGTTAAGATCATTGAATGTGGGAATGCGTATGGGTGACCAAGTGGTGAACTGCCTGCTTTATGCACTGCTTTATGATGTACTTTTGGGCTCATCACCATCTGAGCTGCAAACACTGGTCACAGTTATGGAAGGAGATTGTAAAAAAAGGGGCTTACGTTTGAATGCGATGAAAACCAAAATAATTGTGTTTGAAAGAGACGTAGCCAGAACGGATGTAAGAGTTTTGGTTGATGATGTAGTGCTAGAACAAGTGAATGAAATTGTATATCTTGGTCGTGCTTTTAGCAGGGATGGAAGGTACACCGCGGATGTAGAGAGAAGAGTGAGTGCAGGGAATAGTGTGAATGGAGCGTTGGGTAAGCTATTCCAAAGGGAGGTTTTGAGTCAAAAAGCTAGACTCACTTTGAATAATTCTGTGCTTATTCCAACGTTATTGTATGGAAGCGAGAGTTGGGTATGTCAGAAGGAGCATGAAAGTAGAATAAATGCGGTCGAAATGAGAGCACTACGGAAAATCTGTGGTGTAACGCTCGCTGACCGCATTCGTAACAGTGAGATCCGAGAAAGAGTGGGATTGAAAGAAAGTGTTGGTGTTAAAATGCAAAAGGGCATGCTCCGCTGGTTTGGTCATATGGAAAGAATGACAGATGAAAGATTGACAAAGCAGATATACAATGCGAATGTGGATGGATGTAGGTACCCGGGGAGACCAAGGCTGACATTTCACGATCAGATCAATCGGATATTATCCGAGAGTGGTGTCAAGAGTCTCCGAAACCGGCGTGTTTGTATGAAAAGGGTTATGAATGTGAAGGAAGCAAGACAGGTTTGTCCGGATCGTGAGGTCTGGCACTCGATACTCTCTGCCTACCCCGTAAGGGACTTGGCGTGAAGATATGTATTTATGTAAACAAAATACTCAGTACTCAACTTTCCGCCATAAATAAAGTAAAAGCCATCAACACATACGCCATCCCCGTACTGACATACTCTTTTGGAGTATTTAAGTGGTCTGACACTGAGTTTAGTGCTCTCAACACCACAACCAGAACAACAAGCCATAAACACAATATACATCACATACATTCAGCAGCTCAAAGATTAACACTCAAAAGAAAATTGGGAGGTCGAAGATTCATAGATATAAAAAACCTACACTACACACAAATAGATAATCTACCTTCTTACTTTATCCGAAAAGCTAACGACAATCCACTACACAAAGCAATAGTTAACCTACCACACTCCGGAACACCTCTGCACTTTAACAACAACCTATTTGATCCTATCTAAAATCCTCCGAGATGAGCAAAAAATAGAAAACTGGATGAACTTTGTTCAACAACATTAAAGAAAATACCCACACCAATTGGAACAAGACCACATAGACCACACCGCGTCATCCACCTGGCTTACACAAGGTAATATATTTGGTGAAACAGAAGGGTTCCTCGTAGCAATACAGGACCAAGTAATTAAAACACGAAACTACACCAAATAAATTTTAAAAGAAGCAATAGAAACAGACAAGTGCAGATTATGCCACCAATACATAGAACACATGGTGATATGGTCTATCACCGGAGGATGCACTGTCCTCGCTAACAAAGAATACACACACCGTCATGACAACGTCGCCAAACACATTCACCAACAACTTGCACTCAAACACAAACTACTGGAAGTACACACACCCTACTAAAAATATAAACCCAAAAACGAACTAGAAAATAATAAAGTTAAACTCTACTGGAACCGGGACATCGTCACCGACCGCACCATTCTAAGCAATAGACCTGATATAACACTTACCACAAAATCCACGAAAACCACTTACCTCATAGATATCATCGTTCCGAAAACACACAGCCTAAAACAAAAACACACGGAAAAAATACAAAAATACATACCTTTAGCTGACGAAATTAAACAAATGTGGCACCAACAAACGATCAGGATCATCCCCATAGTTATCTCCTCCACCGGTGTAATACCAAAAACACTTCACACTGCCTTAAAAATATTAGATATCCACGAGAAAACGTACATACCGCTGCAAAAATAGTTATAGATACCTGCTCCATTGTCCGTCGCTTTCTAAACCCAACAACGCTCACACTCCAGAGTAACCAAGATACTGCAATCACGCTTACATCCTTTCACACCAACAACATATGACACACATCACAAGAGATACGAGCAGACACACACACAGCTCAAAACACACACAGCTCAAAACACACACAGCTCAAAACACACAAAATGTCATCACACTTTCATCTCACTGACTCACCTGAACCAGAATACTTGGCATATGCCTGTATTTGGTTCTGATAACCGACTTCAAGTCGAGCTTAAGGAAATACCTTAAACCATAATAATAATAATATTATCCCTGGACAAGTCACACAAATTGAATCTTACCCGAAAGTACGCAAATTATATGCTTGTGTTATGGGTGATAGTCAACGATACTAATACTTAAATAGATACCTGAATAAATTTAATAAACACCCAGACCCGGAAATGCGTACATGTAAATGTTCATCACACAAATGCCTGCCCCCGTCGGGAATCGAACCCGAGCGTTTTCTAGGAAAACTCCGGATCGGCTTATTTTTTAGCGACATATTGAACTAATATCGTTGGTTTGTACAAAACATAAACTTACTATACACTAAAACCTTCCTCAAAAATTGTTCTATCTATTGTTGAAAACCGAAGGAAAATCCGTTTAGTACTTTTCGAGTAAATCGCGAACAGACAGACAGACGCGGTGGGTGACTTTGTTTTATAATATGTATTGATTTCTCTTCACGCCGAGTCTCTAAGCACGGTAATATTATCTATACAGTATTGTAACACGAAATCCTCAGTAGCTCAATTGGTTAGAGCATTCGTCGGCTTGAGACGAAAGGTTACAGGTTCAAATCCTGTCTGGGGCGAAATTTTTTCTTTCTTTAAAATTTATAGAAAATTTATCCCAAGCACAGGGCAAGTGCTAAAATAAAAAATATGTTTCGCTTTCTTCATATTCATTATACCCTTTTAATACAAACGGGCTGGTTTCAGGAACTCTTGATGTTAACATTATAACTCTTAAATCAAGTTTCTTCGAAATTATATTTAGACTTGCACTCGCGGCTTTGCTCCCGTTCCAAAGTAACTTTTTTATAAATTGTAGCCCATGTGCTGTTCTGATGTATAAACTGTATTGCTATAAAGTCTCATCCTTTTTTTATGATATTGGAAGGTAAACAAGCAGACGGATTTCCTGATGGTAAGAAATTCACGCCGTCTAGAGACACCAAAGGTGGAAATGGTGTGTTGCCAACCTTAGGCTGGGTTGTCAGGCCTCGAGCAAAAATAAGTTTAGCGGCTACCTTACTCTCCGAACCGGATCACGTCAACGGCAAGCGCTGATGTTATGTCAGCAAGAATAGGTAGGTAAGGCTGTGATTCCAATCCGGGCGTGTCGCTGCGAAACTCTACCAGCTAGTCAAAAGTCACGGTGTTAGTGACGCTAAATCTATGCTCGCCTTTTACGAGCTGCCTGGCAGGAAGGCAGATGCTCTATTCTGTTAGGGATCCGGACCAATACGGGGTAACGAAAGAACAAGAAACCTCTATAAATTCTTACAAACTTTGGAATTTATGTTATGATGATGACTGATGTTAGCGACAACAATATAAAAAATCATTGGAAGGTTAGTTAATAATTTTGCACGAATAGCTTTGATTATTAGTATAAAAGTACAATCATTTATATGGTAAAATACAAGTACAAAAAATATTCTCATTTCGTTTTTTTAAATTGGAAAACTGTACTGTGTGTAAATTCGTTAAATCAGTTTCCGAGATTCAGAGTAAGTATACATCCAAAAATTGCCGTTTAAAGATATTAGGTATGCACACAATGATCACAAAATGAGGCTATTTTAACGAGGTTATTTAAACCAATATATTCAAAAATATTTTATAACAATAAGCGAAATACATAAGGCAATTAAATATTAAATATAAAAACAATTACAATAGTATAATATTATAATATAGTATATATTAATTAAAATATAATATGTATTTTTAAGCTTTCTAATAAAAATAACGTCGCCCGGGATTTTAATATGTGCCGTTTGGTTTGGCTTGCCATCTATCACATTGTGGGACTTAGTGCCTCTACTTTTTTTTATTTTAAGCCTTTACTTTGTAAACCTGAGTATGATCTGATCTTGATTAATAAATTATAAACAAAAAAAGTTTTTTAGAAAAAGCTTTTATTTAAAAACTGTAAAAAGAAAAAAATATTTTTTTTCTTTAAAAATATTAACAATGAACTTACAGCCTCATTAGACACAACTTATATGACCATAAAAATTTGTCACGCAAAATTCTTGTGTAAATAAACTAGTACCCACTTATTGATTTTTGTAAAATCTGCGAAGTTTGAATTAATAAAATTTCAATTTAAATAAATATTGATAATCCCGACAAGCTTTTATGATCATATAAGTTGTGTATAATGATGCTGTAGGTTCATTGTTAATTTTTTTAAAGAAAAAAATATTTTCTTCATTTTACTTTTAAATAAAAGCTTTTTTCTAAAAAAACTTTTTTTGTTTATAATCTATTTTTTACTTTTTAGTTATCGATAGCTAGGTTTTTAAGCCTGTTTGTCTTATTCAAAACATCACTGCTGCAAGGTTTTTTCCCGGTTAATTTCGAACAAACCAGCTCTTGAATAAGGAGATCTTCTTATAATTTTACCCTACTTGTCGACCCTTCCTGAGCACCGCTTAAAAGGGTAAGTGCTAATGTACAACCAGAGTTCGTTCATGACATCATGTTACACACCGATGTTACTCAGCCCTCGGCACGGTATCCCCTTGACTTAGGTTTTTGGAATAATGCGCCACTTATTTCAACTTATAGCTTAACTTTGCCTGACGAAACACAGTTCCGAGTTTGATTTTGGAGTACTCCTTCTCCTTGACAGGTTGCAGACCGATACTAGTGACATATTGCAAATTTTTAAGCATACAAAAGCACAAAAAACTTCAATAGTGCGCCATATTAGATTAAAAGTAATGTCACATTATTTTCTTAATATTTTCGGCAAGCCCTTTCATTTGGTACCCATATTGTACGAGGGGCCTTCAATAATTACTTAGCCTCATCGCCCCATGGCGTTGTTGTTACAAAAGAGTTTTACTATCGTGCGCAGTAAATACTTTTTTAAGGCTATCAAGTAGTTTTCAGTCTGTTCCCTTCATTTGTTTTGTTTTGACAGCTTTTGGAAGCGAGCGTGTCGGTCGGTTTTGCAAAAATGGAAAAAGAACAATATCGTTCGGTGATTAGATTCTTGTTTTTGGAAGGGAAAACGCGCAGCGAAATCAAAGAGCGCTTGGATGCTGTGTACGGTGACTCTTCTCCTTCGATGGCGACCATCAAAAATTGGTTCACCGAGTTTGCTCGTGGCCGCACGTCGGTTTTTGATGAGCCACGCCCAGGTGCACCGAAAACGATTACTACAGAAGAAAACGTAAAAAAAATCCACGATCTCGTGTTGGCAGACCGGCGACTGAAGATTCACGAGATAGCTGAGACTGTAGGCATCGCAGATGGGACGGTGCATCATATTCTGCATGAAGAATTGGGTATGAAAAAGTTGTCGGCGCGATTGGTGCCGTGTTTGCTCACACCAGACAACAACACCGGCTCACACCTCCGCCGTTGTCATGGCCAAATTGATCGAATTGCGCTACGAATTGCTGCCCCATCCACCGTATTCTCCAGACTTGGCTCCATGCGACTTTTTCTTGTTCCCAAATCTGAAAAAGTCACTCGCCGGCAAAAGATTTGGGTCGAATGATGAGGTCATCGCCGCCACAGAGGCCTATTTTGAAGACCTCGGGAAATCGTATTTTTTTGACGGGTTAAAAAAATTGGAGCATCTCTGGTCCAAGTGTATTGAATTGAAACGAGACTATGTTGAGAAATAAATCTTTACTTTCTCAAAATTTTCTTTATTTTTTCTTAGGCTAAAAATTTATTGAATTGCCCTCGTAAAAGTGCATTAAAAATAACTATTTCACCATCTCGGATGGTCCGCCATGTTTGATTTAGAATAACGTCACATTATTTTTCGAGTTGCTCGCAACGAGCTCTTTTATTTGATACCTATTTTTTTTTCGAAATGACTACTGTTGTGTACGTCTATTGACTTTAACAACGTCACCGGGCTAGTGGGCGAGCAGAGTGCTCAGCCAGAGATTTAATTTTGGGTGGGGCCTGGGACCCCCTTCCCTAAGGGTGTCTCCTGTGAGACCGTACCTCTTCTTAGGGTGGGATCTTGGTTCGTTTCGGAAGAGGGTATCGTGGCTGTGTTCCACCCAGGGCGGAACAAGGGTCTTCGCTGCCCCCGGCGGCGGCTGTGTCGCGAGTTTGTGTGTGAGTGTGATTTGATACCTATACAGAAGAAGTGCATTAAAAATAACTATTCCGCCATCTCAGGTGGTCCACCATATTGAATTTAGAATGACGTCACCTATTTTAACGCGCATTGTCATCCAAACTTACGTTAAATAAAAAAAAGTAAAAAAAGTATCTTCACGCCCATATCCCCGAAGAGGTAGGCAGAGGTACAACCAAGGCACCCACGACTAGCCGAAGACACTAAGTCCCACAATGTGATAGGTGGCAAGCCTATCGCCAACCAGGCACATTTCCAATCCCGACCAACATCTTTTTTTTAATTAGAAAATAGGAAAAATCCAATTTTCTTTTTGTTGGCCGACCCGGGATTTGAACCCGGGATCTCATGCAGTCACGTGCAACACCCGGACCGTTAGACCACAGAGGCGATAAAAGTTAAATAAAAGCTTTTAAAATTAAAAAAAATTGAACCTTTAATTATTGATACTGTCGTTCGATTGTACCAAAATCTGATCTTGTTAACGTTTCATAAATAAATCGTTTTTTATCAAAATCGGTTTAGTTGAAATTATATATTTTATTTAAAAAAAGTAAAGTTATTGCCCAGTGAAGACTCGGGCATTAACTACATTTTACTTATCGTCGATTAAAGCGATTAGCCTAAAAGCTATTAAATGCTGAAACAACAAAATATAGAAAAGGTATAATTAAGCCGACTATAATTCGCGAGCCAGCAACATATTTCTGTGACGAATTTATTTCCGATTCATAATTTGTAAAGTCCTTGAAAGATATTATAAAGTGACATAAACGTCAGCTACAACTTCGTTAGGCTAAGAACTCAAGGCACGGTTTTCAAACGCGCCCGCCGTGGTAGCTGGCACTCGACTTCTGTAGAATGTAAATTTATATGCAAAAAGTATCTCACGATGCGTTTTACACCAGTAGCGCCCTCAGTTGTGTGCGGTTCGAGCGGCACTTTTTGCCCGCCGGTAGAATTGTACAAATTTGTGGGCGATGATTTCAACCGTGACGGCTTTATAATCGCACAAACTACCGGCCTCGTGAGTTTTGAAATAAAAACCGCTCTGCGAGTTTTTAGCATAAGTGACAATTGTAACCGTTTAAACGAAAAAATAAAGATTTTGTAAAGTTTATACCGTGAGGCTATAGAATACTACTGGAGATTACACTCCTAACAAAGAACTGATCTCATTTCAAAATATTGCTGACTCATTCTTGTGTACCAGCCTCTCTTTCTAAAAATCTTGTTATATCAATTATTGACAAAGGCAAAACGAAAGAGAGGCCGATTTGGAAATAACATTAGTTCTTTGTTAAGAGTGTCACCTCCAGTAGTAGTTTATAGCTTCATGTTTTATGTTTTATAATGTTTAAAGAAAAAACTGTCAAATTGCAAAGTTTTAAAAGCAGCAGCATAATGGAACGCTAACGGATAGTGAAATGAGTAATCAGAATTAGGATGCACAATATCCTTTATTACTTGCAGCCTGTTTAAAAATGGGTTACTATGTTTTCGTATGACTCGGGGACTATTGGAACAGTGATTTATCTGAGATCGTTAGATTAGGGACGAACAATTTGTACGTGTTAGGGATCATTAATTACAAACGAAAATAGCATTTAGGCACTTTTTGTAGCTGTAGACTTCATAAGTACATAGGGAGGAGCAGTGACATACGATCTGCTAGGAATAGTTACCGGCTAGGTCTAGGAATTTTAGAATTCTAAAGACGTGTCACAAATACCTATTTCATGGTCTGTATGAAAAAAAAACAATATCTTTTTATATTTAAACTAACTGTACCGGCGAACTAAGTTCTAAAGTTCTACCCGGTCAATTTGCAAAAATGAAAATGTTGCTTTCCTAGCTCCCTTGTAGTTTTTCCTACTATCTTTTAACTTCCTAAACCTTAACCTAAACTTGCACTTCGACCACTAACTCAAAATTAAAATTAGACAAATAGATAGTAGTAGTAGTAGTGGTGTCTTCACGACCGTATTCTCGAAGTGGTAGGCAGAGGAATAACCAGGGCTCCAACGAAGTCGAAGACACTAAGTCTCACAATGTCACAAGTGGCAAGTCTATCCCTAACCGGGTTCTTATCCAATCCCGAGCAACGATGTTTTTATTAGAAAATTTAAAAATACTCTTTCTTTCCTAACCCGAGCCCTCAAGTCCAAAACCAGTTCGAAGGACCATATTAGGGGATGAAACTCTGTATGAAAGTCGTAACTATTTTACGTTGACGAATAAATACACAGATATATATGAATCTTATTCGGTATCTGGTGACGCTTTCTATCGTATGTTTTTTCTAAGGTTTCCAGCTTTTGAATGAATCGATATGATAAAATACATATTCACTATTTCATGCTATAAAAAAGTTAAAGCGAATTATAGCTTACCAAAGATTAGTGAAAAACAATAAATTTTGCTATGTCTCACCTGGATAAAGTAATTTGAGCCAGCTCAGAGAAGCGAAGCGACCTACTCGCGCGTAAATATTTATGTTGCTTTCAGAAATCGCACTTTACGCATGTGCTGAGACCTTATTTCCTTGCCCGTTGACTACAATGTAGTGGTTGTGTTGTAGATTGTATATGGTTAAACGAAGAAAAAAATCGACAATGTAGCGTTAATCGAATTCTACATATTCCATGTTCTTGAGATATATTTCAGAATCATAAAGATGCATTACAAGTACCCATTGCATGATATATGTGAACTCTATTCTGTTCTATCCTTCATTAATAAATATTCCGTATTGAAATTATTATATATTTTTAAGTATTTCCATTTTAAACTAAATACATCCACTTGCCTAGGACTTGCCCTTAATCCTGGACTCAGTAATGGCACCCGAGTACCTCAACACGTTCGGCGTACGAGCGTAGTCGCGCGAGTCCAGACTTTCGCTCACAATGACCGGCTTATTGCCAGCGTTATATACGCGAATTAGGGAACGCGACGCAGCTTTTGATCGAGTTCCTTGTAACTAAAGTATCAAGGGAACAGACATGCCAGCCTGTCCATGAATCGCGCCTAGATGCTGTGTTTTACACGCGTAAAATGCTCTATCTGGACAGGCTTTAATCTGGTCACGCTACATGCAAGTGGATACGTTCATAGATCGTTCCGCCTGGAAAGGCTCTAAAGAAGTAACAACAAGCTATATAGTATCACTAATCTAATAATAAATCGGTTGAACCGACTAGATGTTTCAGAGACAAAAAACAGAAATTTAATTGCCAAGCAGAAGAAAATATGCACTGAACTGTTCTGTCTTCATTTATTTATTGAAAGAAAAATGTGTACAATAGAAATCTAGACCTAATTTGACTGTAGAGCGACAGCGTTCTCGCAATATAAAATTAAATTATAGGTTGGGAAAAATAGAGCTAGTTTATCTTAAAGAAATTTATAAACATATATCATTATCGTGACAATATATTAGTATATAGTAAATTAGATGCATCTGCAGTCTAACGGTCTAGTTAACTTCATAAGGTCATGGATTCGATTCCCCGGTCGAGGCAACAAAAAGAAAATGTGTATTTTTTTGGATATATAAAAATGAGGATATTTGGATGTGTATTTTTTGGATATGTATATATTACTCATATGACTCGGAAATAGCGGAGGCATCTGACGGCATTATGATGGAATAAGTTGAATGGGCAATAAGAAGTATGAAATATGGTAAGGCTGCGGGAGTAGATATGGTTACAGCTGAGATGATCAAACTTGGTGGTCCTGCCGTCCGGGACTCTTTCTGGGTTCTTTGTAACAAGTGTTGGAAGACCGGCAGAGTACCCGAAGACTGGCGACGTGCGGTCATCGTGCCCTTGTATAAAGGCAAGGGTTCACGTATGGACTGCACAAGTTACAGGGCCATTAGTTTGATCAGTTTAGCATCAAAAGTGTTATAAAATTGTTGAAAGGAGGATGCAAGGGATGTCCGATGGAACATTGTGGGAGGCTCAAGGCGGATTCAGGTCTGGAAGAGGATGTACGGATCAAGTGTTTTCGCTCCGCAACATTGT
>NJDC01000248.1:166795-188144 GCA_002245475.1 Calephelis virginiensis | reverse complement strand
GATTCATTTCGCGTAGTCATCGCATCATGCTAACCTCGCGGTTTTTACAACTTCACCGAGCTTTGTAGGCCGAGTAGAGTGCTCAGCCCGATACCTCATTATTTAAATGGACTGGACTGTTACCTACAACGCCAGCAACAAGGGTTGTCTCCCGGCATACTGTACCTCGACTCGGTGCTGCGTTCTGATTACTGGGTTGGGCTAGACTACTGTATTACCTTACCGTGCTATTGCACAGCATTTTACTACCTAATTCTGACTGACGGTAAGTGTAGTCAATTTATAACGTAATTTATAACGAGTACCACAACCTTTCTCTCAATCTCGTTAAGACCCCGTCTTAGCTTTTAAGATAACAACGTACCACTAATACAATTTTTGTAAGTAGCGGGCATTCTTTTCATGAGAAGAATCTCTCTGTTGCTAATTTTATAATGCCAGATACAGACTAAGAAAATGAAAGCAAATAAAGGGCTCTTGATTTTTGGTCGCCTGGCCAATGAAAGACTATATGTTTCCGGTTGATTTCTTTGCTACAGGTATAGGGACCTTGATTTTCAAAAGATGCAGGATTTCCAACTTTATATGAAGTAGAGCGTATGATGGTTGCTTTAGCAAGTATTACTGGGACTTTGTTTTCGGCTAGTCGTGGTTGCCCTGATTGTGCCTCTGCTTATACCTTCGGGGATATAGGCGTACTGGTACTTTTTGTGTGAAATAGTGAAACGGGAGCCCGACATGAGGTGTCATCAATGCGGCAACGATGTTGATACAAACTAGCATACGCCGAATGGGAGAAGTGGGAGAATGAAAGGAATCGGATGCATTTTATTATCACTTTCAGATGTGCTGGGCACATGTATCGTAAAGGTAAAACGCTCCTTTGGGATGGAATGTTGTCATCTCGCAGCAGAGGGTCAGAAAAATTGGAAGCAACTGATATGTAGATTCGGTGCCAACGGACCGGAGGAAGGGGAAGGGCAGAAATTGCATTGCTACGTCCTCTCTAAGCAAATCTTGTGGGCGATGAGTTTGGATACCTCCCTGTCTATTGCAGGCAAGAGCACGAGATTGAGTGATGTGCTGTAGGGATCTGGTATATCGCTATGTGTTACATTTCGCGTATATACAATTTATGATAGAGTTTACTGCCCAAAGAAAAGAGGTAGAATGGGCAAACTTATCTCACCGCTTTCAATAGACCTCAACAGACGCGGAGTGAAAAACATCACGGGGTTTTAATTGGTATAGCAAGATTCCAAAATAAATTCTATCTCAATTTCTACTGATACTCTTAAAGGATTTTTCAATGTGAAAAAGGGATAGAAATGAAACGATTTTCCATTAAAAAAATATATTTATTATAAAAATACACGAACCATAGTTTTTGAAATCCAAATAAGTTCATAAACATTAGTTTGAACAATTACGATATACATAGTTTTATATACTATAATATAATAAATATTACATACTTTTTATTAAACTATATACTATTTAGTCACGATTTAAGTAAAATATTTTGAAATAATTTCAAAGTAAAAATTAATTTGTGTTTTAAGGTTATACCTATTAGTAAATAATTTTTATCATTATAAATCTCATATTTACAAAATTCACTAAATGTCTTATTAATAGATAACTATGTTAAGTACAAATTATATATACTAATAAATAATAATTAAATTAGTATTATTAAACGTATTTTTTTAGTTTTTATTCTATACAAACTATAAAAGAGCGGTGTATGTGTGTATAGTTTACTTAGTTAGATAATACTTACTATCTTCAGTAAAATATATTTTTGAACTATGCTCTCTACCACGGAACTTTTGAAGGGCTAACACGACTCACACTTAGATCATCTTATTTTGGAATTCTTACATATTTGACAATTTATCTCTTTGTTACTTCAACATAAGAAAAAAGACAGATCTATTTATTTCAATCAAGTTTACACTGTTTAAAGGATATTGGCTCAATTTAAAATCAAACAATAAAACAAATGCAGTATGTAGCGGAGAAATCATCACTTATAATTTTTAATGTTTTTTTTTAATGGCTAATATGTTGCTAACCGCTAGGTTGCAACTTGAATGGACTATATTTAATGTTTAAAAATCGCTGCTGTGTTCTAGCGGTCCGGCGTCAGACTTGACTTCTTGAGGTCGCAAGTTCGATCCCCGGGTCGGGTAAGAAAAAAAATTAGAAAATGCATATTTTCAATTTTCTAATAAAATTACCGTTGTCCGGGATTGGACATGTGCCCGGTTAGCGATAGGCTTGCCACCTGTCACATTATGGGACTTGTTGTGCCTCTGCCTACCCCTTCGGGGATATGGGCGTGAAGACACTAACTTACTTATTTTATATTTAAAACGCGTTTGTTTTAATTCAAGAGATTTAGATAGACGAGTATTTTGTATGTTACGAAAAATATATTTGTTTAGATATTGTTTTCCTAGAAGTTAGATATAAACATGTTGTTCATTATTCAGTTCTATTTATAAAACAATTCTATTTGTTCTGATGTAATATTTAATTCAAAAAGTTCAAAATAACGTTTATATAAGCCAGGCGACACGTCCACCTTTTTCCCGTTCAACATGATCAGGTGGGGATTGGCTGGGGGCGGAAGCGGTGGCGAGGGCGGGCGCTTCACTCACACGACGTCGTGCAAGCGGGCCCGAAGGTTCACGTCATGTATTGTAATCGATTCGCGCACATATTACCGCACTTAGTAATGTAGCCAGAGCAAGAGCAATTTGTACGCTTGCTATTACAACCAGGTCACGGGATGAAGGCCTTGAATCATCTTCGGATGGACCATCTCTGTAAGAAATTATAAAAAAATAATTATTACCAACCTTTCCCAAATTTGCTGTTTAATGAAACTAGGACTCACATTGTAGAATAACATTTTTTTACTTTCTTGCAGTATCATATTTGAAAAAAAATATATTTGGAAACTCATTACGTATGTCCTCATGTGAGAATCTAAACTTCAACCCTACTAATTCGTGATGTAAGTACACTACCTTTGCAACGATCAAGCCAAACACTTAGTAACTAAAAAATTCACTAAGTTTGTATGGTTCTATTGAAATATTTTGCGTGACACTGAAATAATGATCTGCAATACAAATTATGAGATACATATCTAAGCGTTTTTTTGAAAAACAACCCCTATGAGGGTTAACGGGGGTGGCACAATTTGCGTATGGAAAGTATTTAACAGTATTTTTTACCATAAGTCCATAACAATGAACAACGTACATCAGTTTATCATTAACGAAAAACACACAAAGAAATTATAATACACATAGTAGCAAAATTCGTTAAAAATTCATACTAATATTAAAAATGCGGAAGTAACTCTGTCTGACTGTCTGTCTGTCTGTTACGCTTTCACGCCTAAACCAGTTAACCGATTTTGATGAAATTTGGTACAGAGGTAGAATAGACCCTGAGAAACAACTTTTTACTTTTTATTGCAAAAAAATAGGGGAGAATGGGTAAAAAGAGGGGATGAATGTTCATATGGAAATTCGTCATTTTCAAAGCTGTAACAATGAAACTTTGTATTTAGACACTTTATGATAAACTAAAGAAATAGGCTACTTTTTATTGCAAAAAATGAGGGAGAATGGGTAAAAAGAGGGGATGACTGTTTAAATGTAATTCGTCATTTTTAAAGCTGTAACACTGAAACTTTGTATTAAGACACTTTTTGATAAACGAAAGAACATAGGCTACTTTTTATCACTAAAAAATGAGGGGAAATGGGTAAAAAGAGGTGATGAATGTTCGTCTGGAAAACCGACATTTTTGAAGATATAACAGTGAAACTTTGTATTCACACACTTTATTAGGAATGGAAGAACATAGGCTACTATTATAGCGAAAATTGGGGTAAAAATAGGTGACGAATGTTCATATGGAAAATCGACATTTTTGAAAATATAATTGTGAATCTTTGTATTTAGACACTTAATGAGGAACGAAAGAACATAGGCTACTTTTTATAGCGATAATTTAATCAAAAGTATACTTATCAACCTTATTATAAAATAATATAAACGTGCAAAACCGTCACCGTTTAGTTTTTATTTTAGTGTTTAGTATAGACAAATTAATTTTCCAGATTTTTCTCTTAATAAAATGAATCAAAACTCGCCTTTTATGACTAAGTTGGTATGAAAGCAGTTCGTCTATATTATTTTAAGAGCTCGGAACCAAAATCTGTACTATTTATACTAATATTAAAAAGCTGAAGAGTTTGTTTGTTTGTTTGCTTGAACTTTCAGTGATAGAAAGTCCAGGCTATAGGCTATACATCATCACGCAAAGATCAATAGGAGCGGAGCAACAATGATAAATGTTTTAAAATCGGGGGTTTTTTTCTTATTGAGAGCGTGCGCGGTGACGTGAACGGTGAAAGTTTCGTAAAAACCCTGTATGAAAGAATTGTTCCCCTTTAAAAGTCCTAAAAAAGTCCGCGACAGCACATTTCTATCTTGAAAGGTTAGCTTACTATAACTTTTTTTATGTTAACCAAATTTGTTTCAAAATAATGCATTATTTGCGAAGGTTATTTATAAACACGATGTTAATCCTTATCCAAAAAAATACGTCATTCATTACAAGTATTTAATTTAAAACAAAATTGCATTTCACATCACTAGATTTGAATAATTATCTAAGGAGATATCGCAGTTTTAAAATAACACTATCAAATAAAATATAATCACTACGTTAACACTATAGTTTAAAGACCGCGCGACACAGACGCGTGGTATGCGCGTGGTTGACTCCTTACGGAACGGTTGTACTAAGTGCACTACATTCTAAATTTATTATTTCCAGAACATCATCGTGTAATACTTTTTAGATGATATTTAAATAAAAATAGACCGTAGGCCGTTTTTCATCTTAAAATTTCAACGGGTAGCGTTGGAGAATTAAATATTAAATAAATAGACTACGCGGGCGAAGCCGCGGGTAGCAGCTAGTTTGTAATAAATACAAAACAATGTTTTTGTATGAACAATGAAATTTATATACATAATTAAATAATTAGATACTTTTTATAAATATCAAAATATTTGCACATCACAATGTGGTAGAATATGTTGGAATGCCTAAATAATTTTGTAACAACTTTAATACGCAAATTTCGCAAATAAATACATAAAAAAACGACGGTTGGTAAGTCAACTTAATATCTATAATTACTAATTTTAATTATATGTATTTAGTTGATTTACCATCAACCATCCAACTATAAATACATAATTACTATTACTTGTATACTAATATCTAATACGAAATATACCAATATTTGAAAAAACAAATGTATCAATATTGAAAGAATTTAACAAATTCGCACGTAACGTCAAAAAAACGCAACTTTTGTGTGACTAAATTTACATAAGTCATTTTCATAACTCAGTTTGTACCTTAGAGGTTTGGGAAATAAGAGAATCTTGATTTCTTTGACGTATAAAATGTAATTTGTAAAATTTTACTTTTAGGAAATTGTTTCCCTGATCTCTTGAGATGTCTCAAAGGTAGGCTGGATAACAGAGGAGTGTTACTGTATAACTGCATTTTGTGTATCGAGTTCTTCTATAATAAATGTTCAATAAAAAATACCGCAATTTTTACGCCATTTTTACCGCAAAACGAGTTTAAAAATTAAGTAAAAAACATTCTAAGCTGTTGAAAACATGCCTTTTTATAGTAATGGAAGGCAAACAAGCAGACGGATTTCCTGATGGTAAAAAATTCACGCCGCCTAGAGACACCATAGGTGCTAATGGTGCGTTGCCAGCCTGAGGCCGGGATGTTAGACCTCGACCAAAAGTAAGCATACCGGCTACCTTATCCTCCCAACCGGAATACGTCAACGTTGCAAGGAATAGATAAGGCGGTGGTACCAATTCGGGTGAGTCTGTACAAAACTCTACGACCTAGTGAGATATCAGGTGTTTGTAACGGTAAGCCTATGCTCGCCTTTTACTTGCTGCCTAGCATGAAGGCAGATTGACTATTTTGCAAAGAAGCCCGGACCAACACGAGGAATAACAAACAAACAAAGGTAACCTTGGAACCTTTTATTAAACCTTTACTTACCTTTATTAAACATTATATTAAGTATAGTTTAAATCTACGATCCAGAATTATGCAAACCAATGTTTAAAACTAGTGTTTACAACCTTCTAGAATCACTATTACTTAAGTCACAAAACGTATCATAATATTGGAAACCTAATGCCGTTAGTTTTTGGGCAGATATCTTTTATTAGATGTTCTGGTTAAAAATTAGAACAGCTATTTTGGAATCACCTTTTATAGAATTTTAGAAGATATTTGCAACTGGCTAGCCCGACGAATTTATGTCCGTACAAGCGAAGTATGTCAGTACAGACATTGAATTCAAATTTTTGGGTTTAAGTTTTACTAATATACTCAGTGTATTATTTCTGATATGAAATTAACTACAAATTAAAATAAAGAATCGGATTTGTTCATGGCAATCGAACTTCTTCTGTCAGCAGTGATGAAGCTGTGCGGTTCTTGGGCCTCTGCAGCCCTCTAGTTTTGACCAAGGTATGTTGCCGCCGAACAAGTTGTGGGACAATATTCAGTTTTTCTATGTTTTTTTCAGATAAGCCTTTATTTTGCTAATTCCGCGTAAGCAGTGTAACCGTTGTGGCAAATAATCCTCCAAAGGCAGGCATCCTCACTCGTGAGGCGCCTCGGTGTAGAGGCGAAACGTACGTCGAGTGCGATTTGGTGTTCTCTGTGGTGAGTGCTTCGACAAAGTTGGCGAAGGAAATGACAAGTGGTTTTGTTTCCCGTGTTCGGACTCTATTTGTGATCTGGTCGCGGAGGTGGGAGGTGGGAACTTTAGGTAGGGTTGTCACATGTAAAGAACGTGACAATTTATATTGTTTCCCGAGCTCTTCCTATAGTCGTGTTCTGGTCGCGGAGGTGGGTGGTGGGAACGTCAGTTAGGCTTGTCACATTCTGTGTCGTTTGGAGGATTATTTGCCACAACGGTTACACTGCTTACGCGGAATTAGCAAAATAAAGGCTTATCTTACATCTTTTATAATGGATTTCCGCAAAGTAACGCCTGATTCAATAAAATATGTTTTTTTCATTTATGTTTTGGTTGTGGTCGTTAGTTCATTTCATTCCCGCCAAGCGATCATAGAGCACGCGGTCGCAAGCCGCTGAGTTGGCGATAGATGGTTCCCCCACGATTTTACGGGCGAGCGACCGCGGGACCCGAAAACAACCGCGGGCACTGCGGGTGTAAAACATGGCGTGAAATGTGCTCTTACTTTATGTATAATATAATAAATCTACATTCTCAAAACCTACAGGCTCGCAACTGCCGCGGGCGAGGTCAAAAACCGCTCCATGAGTTCTTAGGGTTAAAGTTTTATGCACAGATGGTGTTTCTCTTACGTTGTCAATTCTAACTTATGTCGTCAAGATGTAACAAGGGTACTTTCGATTGAATTTTTAATTGAGTTTATGAATTATCTGAAATAAATAAACAATTAATCTGCAAAGGCAGCTAGTAAGAGGCGACCACAGGTTTAAATATTACCAACAAGACCACTGGTGGTATAGTGCTGGGAAGCAACTTGCCCGGGTAGAGATCCACTGCCCTACCTATTACTGCTGGTATAATAACGGTGATATTCCGATTTGGAGAGTAAGGTAGCCAGTTCGGTTTACAGAAATTTATTTCTCAAAAAGAACACAGATTTTTTCACTTATTAAGAGAAATTTTTAAAATATAAATATATATCTTGTTCGATGTAAAAAGTTGACATGGTGCCTATCGGTATTATATAAATATAAGACAGTTGCGCATTACAATGCAAGTACAATTTTTTATATTATTATTATTATTACTGTTTCATTTTATCTAGCAAGTACTGTTTTAATTTAAGTTTAAAACAGTTAATTGTTTCACTATTTTTTATTGTATTTGGTAATTTGTTATATATAACTCTACTCATTCAAATTGGATTGTTTTCTTTCCATAAAGAGTTCTAGCATGAGACAAGTCTAAATTGTTTCTGCTTCTGGTGTAGTATTTATGTGACTTTTTATGAAATGTGGTTTGGGAATTTATGCTTCTTGTGAGTATCTTTTGAATTGGTATACGTATATTGTAAGTAAATGAATATTGTAAATTCAATAGTTTAGTCTTAGAATAAATAATATTAGAGGGAGAGTCATATGTGTAATTGGATAATATTTCAATCAATTTCTTTTGTATTAGGTGTTTGAATCTTTTTTAAATTAGATTTAGCTGCTTAACTCCAAATTTCTATTAAAATATTCAAGATGCGGTTTTACAAGAGTATTGTGTATCATGTGACGTAGTTGGTATGGTACATACTTTGATACATTACGTGAAGCTAAAGTTATAGGAATTATTTTAGATCGCACATAATCTATGTGTGGTTTAAAGGTATTGTCTATTATAATACCTAAATACTTTTCTTGATTGGATTTGTGTATTGTTTCATTATTTATAGTTAACTGTTTAAAGTCAGGATTTTTTATTTTTAGCAGAAAATATTACATACCAAGTTTTTGCAGTATTAATAGTTAAAATACTTTGTTCTAGCCATTTTTGAAATATATTTAAATCATTTTGAGCTTCGGAAATAACATCTTGGAAGGATTGTCCACAGTAAAAATACACGTATCGTCAGCATAAAGTGATATATATCCTGCAAAACCTGTATCATTTATGTCATTAACATATATTAGAAAAAGAAGTGGTCTTAAAACTGATCCTCGAGGCACTCCTTACATTATTTTGAGGGGTTTACTTTCGTGAAGTTCTATTTTAGTTAAAACTGAAAGCTTTATCAGTAATACATAAACTTTTTAGTTTTGCTAGCAAGATAGTATGACTCACTGTATCAAATGCCTTTTTTAAATCAATAAAAACTCCTAATGCTATTTATTTTTTATCAACATTATTTTTAATTTTAGTTATTAGATCAATTGTGGCTGATAATGTGTTTTATTGACTTCAAAATCCGTATTGGTGCTTATATAGAAAGTTTACGTTAAATGAGTGTACAAGCGGCTATAAAGACCCTTTTCAAATATTTTAGACATTACTGGTAATACAGAGATAGGGCGGTAGTTACCAGGATCAGCTTTAGCTCCAGCCCTATGTATAGGAGTTTGGCTATTTTTAAACTGGTCGGAAACACATCTTGAATTTAGCATTTATTTCTACATTTTGTCAAATTGCTAACTATTAATTGTTTAATACATTTAAGTATTCCATTTTCTGTACAATGATTTAATGTTGAAAGAGATAGATAACTATTTTAAATTTGCGTGTTCTGTATATTTTTAAAATTATTTGAGTGTATTATAATGTTCGATAGGCTAGAACCGATATTTGAAAAATATTCATTAAATGCGTTACAAATTTCATAAGATCCTGTTATTACATTGTTATCAATAATAAACTTTGAAGGAGGACTTTGGATTAGCTTTAAGTCTATGCCATAACTGATTTCTTTTACTGATACTTTTTATTAAGTTTTTATTGCTTCAATCCTTTTGTGGCGTATTCAGAATTTTATATTTTGTTTTTGTAGTAGCTATGATATTTTTTTATGAATAGTTCTAGCTTGTAATCATCTTCATCTTTTGAAAAATAGTATTGGTTAATTTGCATAACAGGCCTAACAACCCAGCCACAGTGTAATGATAAACCTATTACATCTGTGGTGTCTTACCATCCAGGAGAGCCGAGTTCTTTTTCTTTGACTTCTGACAAAAAAAAAGATTAAATCATTTATCCCTTTTATAATTCTATCCAACTGTAGCAAATCCATTACGTTCTGTGATTGAACAGAAACCTAGATCCATTGAATACTATGTAAAATATAGTCTGCGGGCTACCCTACCTTCCGACACCGAATACGACAAGAAAATTAACGGTATCAATTCGGCAGTACCAAGTCTAAAAGGTGGGTGACATATCTACTATTCTTTGTATGTTTTTAAATTTGTTACAACTAACTTCCGTCCGTGACGTCGTCGTTAAAAGTTTTGACATATTCCATAGAACTAATTGAATGATCCAGAGGTTCGTGATCTCCGGGATATTTTAGACAAACTTTTGGGTCTCGGTTAGTTTATTTTAATGACAAATGGGGCGCAAATAAGAAGGAAAATTTCGTAATAATGTCAGTGATTTACCACAGTTATTTATAACATTTCGATTTGCTTGGATTTGTGCTTTTACTCTATCGATTTACCGTTGCCGTGTTTAGATGTACAATACGAAGACGGATAAGATATGCAAGAATCCTTATCCTCCTAGTCTATTATTGGCAATTTCTAATTCTTACTTTCGAGTTTATTCCACCAGGGATTCAAAATAAATATTAAATAAAATATTGAATAAAATAAAATATAAGCCAGAGTGCTGAACAGAAACTTTCCCGGGTAGGGTCGGGGTAGTGTACGGTAGAAACGGGGGTGGTCCTTCATATTCGTGCCGCCGTAATGACTTCATGTTCCGGACTGGAGGATAGGGTAGCCGTTAGATTTGAGCTAAAGGCCTTGCATCCCGGCGGCGACAGCGACGCACCTATAATATCTATGGTGTCTGTGGGCCAAGGTTGTCTCTAACTATCAAGAGAACTGTGTGTTTGTAATATAAAAAGAAGCTTAAACTAACCAGCAGCGATAACACTGAAGCTTCCAGCTGGTATCCCCAGCCCCATGTTGAACTTCTGCCTTTCTTCTATGAATGCTACACTGCCCATTACCATCGTTGATATACCGCACACTATCTGAAAAAAAAGTTAAAATTCAGTGTCAATTCACACTTCATTTTTTATTAACACACTAGTTGTCCCGGCGAATTTCGTCACCCGTTTGTATGTGAAAAAATTAAAATGTTCTTTTTCCTAGTTTCCTCGCTTTTTTTATCTTTTAAACTTTTCCTGGACTTGATCAAATAATTTAAAACCAAAATTAGCCAAATTCGTTCATATGTCCTCGAGTTTTAGGGAGACTACTAAAATGTTTATTGAAAATTTGATTGTTCTCTTGTTTATTTTTCGCGGAACTATGTAGCTACGTTTGGACCAATTGTGATTATATTTGATACAAGGGTTTCATATCGTTGGTAGAATTGTTTACGATTACTATCTTTAATACTTTTCCAATTTTCTAATAAAAAATCTTTTTCCAATTTTCTAATAAAAAAAAAATTTTTGGTCGGGATTGGACATGTGCCCGGTTGACGATAGGCTTGCCACCTATCACATTGTGGGACTTAGTGTCTTCGGCTAGTAGTGGGAGCCTTGGTTGTACCTCTGCCTACCTCTTCGGGGATATGGGCCTGAAGATACTCATTTAATACTAATCCAGTAACCTCGAGTTCGACACCTGACGGGAACATGCATTTGCGTAATAGACAAGGAGATCTATATTTCTAAGCATTAATTTATACATTATAATGTTATAGTCTTAAGACCCTCACAGATTATATAAATGACTAGCTGATGATGATGAACTTCATATGATAATGATAAATAAATGATATAAAAAAATGAAGATTATGAAAAAACTTCGTATGAATTTACTTACATTACTAACAGTTTGTGAATAGCAAAAATTCAAGTATAATTTTTCCTATTTTCAATAAACATTTTTTGGTTTTTATCTTCCTATCAACCTTCTCCTGACTGTCACTAGCACAAAAAAAAAGAATTAGAAAAATTGACATTCATGATGCGAGGACAAAGTGAAATAGGGATTCATTGGGATAGATAATGCGTAAATCACTATTAAAATAGGAGAACTGAAAAAAATAGCTGAAATTTTCGCATTGCCCACTACGCTACAACAGTATATTATGGATGAAGTAGTTTTTATTACCGCCTCAGCTTAATACATTTTAATCTTCTTTAAGTGCAGCAATCTAGATCCGTTTTTCAACTCTTCTTCACTTTGACAAAGTCACGTGTTCAAAACCTACTTGTCTCTCATATTCTTAAATTTCATATGGTATACATAGGTCACACTATAAGTTTTTTTTATGATATTGGAAGGCAAAAAAGCAGACGAATTTCCTGATGGTAAGAAATTCACGCCACCTAGAAACACCAAAAGTAGTAATGGTTTTTTTTGCGTAGCTTAAAAAAAACAACATGTTATGACCAAAATATTATGTTTATTGCTTTTCAAAAGTTAAACTAATCTCCTTTAAATTTTAAACATTTTTTCATACGATCGAACCATTTTTTAAAACAGGAGGACCACAGATCTGAAGGTATTTTTCTACGTGCTGATTGAACGCTATCACTGCCTCTTCAGAGTTGGTAAAAGTAAAACCGTGAGAGGTTTCTCAGAGAGAATCTTTGATTTCGAGGAAAATGCAGAAATCACAGGGTGCTAGGTCGGGGCTATGTGCAGGATGAGTGACGAGATGTACTTTTCGGAAGGCTAAAAATGACTTTGCTTTGTTGGCCGTGTGTGAAGAACCGTTATCATGGTTTAGGAGGATGCGGCTTTTAGGTCGTCTTTCGTGTAAACAAATGGTAGAATACCACTCGGCATTAACGCTCTTTTGTTCTTCAAGTGGAATTGTACAGATTGGACTCGTAGCTGAGAAAAAAAACGCGATCATTTTTTTACCATCGTTTCTCGCCTGTTTCTCTTTTGTTGGTCTGTTCTCATTTTCAAACACCCATTCACAAGATTGCTCTTTTTTTCAGGTTCAAAACAATAAATCCACGTTTCGTCTCCTGTGACAATGTTATAAACAGCATTACATTATCCGTGGTCGTCAAGGCCGTCTTAGACTAGGCTAAGCCCTTGGTATTTGATAGTTTCCATCGTCGACGCTTGGTAAAACTTCCAAATATTCATATTTTTAAAGAAAGAAACACTTTTACTGTTTTACTTATCACTTATAATTTATTACTTTGTAATTAGTAGCCTACCGGTTTCGCTTATACAGCATCATCAAGGCTAAAACTTAAATGATATAACGTTGCCACTTGTCGAGATTGGTTTCAAACCCCGATTAAGATGTAAAAATCGCGAAGTTGGCAAAACATTAGGCATTTTCAAACAATAAACCGGGAATGGATTCGTGCTCAGTTGGCGATAGGCGTGTCATAATCAGATCAGCATCTGATTATTTTTCTTTAGCAGTAGTTTCATATTGAACAAAATTATTACGTAGGTACGTTATTGGCACAACTGATCAGAGGTAAAGTTTTGTCACAAAGCACAGTACATATTTTTTTAAATCTTATTCTCTGTTCTATTCTTTATCTATCTTTTCTCTAGTCTATTCTGCAAACCAACATCCAAACCAACTACCAACACGGGTTAGACTCTAGCTTATAAATTAAAATAAATGTCTGGTTAGTTACGATGGTGTTTCAATCACTCAAATTATTTTTAAACGTGAATTGATATCAGCAAATCTGTAAAAGATCGACGTTCTGACAACAAGAAAAGCATAATTCTTTCTTTAGGTTTTGGCATTCACGTTAGTATTTAGCCATTAGTCATGTAGTAATTTGCATCAAAATTTAAATTTATTTTAATTAGTCACCAGTCATAAGTCGTCAGTAAGTCATGTCAGACTCTTGGGTAAAACGGTGGCCTTTTTACACAAGCTCATGTAATGAGTTTTGGCGGCAACGAGGAAATATATGATACGCTAATTTCTTCATGATTATTTCATTTGTGCACTTTCACTGAACAAAATTGTACAAAATGCCACGTAAATTGACTAATTTCACTCAATACTAACACGAAATTCAATAATTATGAAAAAACTTCGACCATCTTTTCTCTCAATGGCGCCAGAAACTCCAGAAAAGCATAATGCACACTACCAAAATGTTTTGAGGTTAAATGTGAGAGAAATATTCGATCTCTCGGGTCACTCTGAGTATGGGGGCCCTGGGCACTGTCCCCGTATGCCGTTATGGTAAAGACGGTAATGGTATTCGTACTTGAGTGGCATCTGTGAGAACCATTCCACGCGAGCCCGCTTCTGCTCCACTGTCAGTTCATGAGGGATCCAACTACCACAAAGTTTCCGAACTTTCAATTCTTCGTGTAAAATTTTCTGAACTTGGCTCATACCAATCCCCAATAGTTCTCAAATTATCTCATAGGTAGTCCGGGGGTTTTCTTCAATTAACCGCTTAGTGGTAGCCACATTATTTTCGTTGACGGCAGTTGAAGGCCGCTCTCTACGAAATTCGTTTTGTAAAGAAACTTGACCTTTCTCAAATTCAGCAAACCATCGCCTCACGGTGCTCAAACAAAGTGCTTCTCTCCCAAAAGCATTTTGAAGACGAGCGGTACAGTTTTGCGGAGAAAGAGAATTTTTAAAATTATGAAAAATCATCGCTCTAAAATCTTTTCGACTTTATTCCATTTTCGTTGCGTTTGTAGAACTTTGATGTGTGATAAAAAACAATTGACGCAATATTTTCTGCCAATTGATTTTTTTATTACTAAAAAGATTGCAACGTTTTAAAAATATAACATTCGAAATTCACATAGTTCCGATTAGCTAAAAGTGCAAAACTTTTGGTGTGCCACATGTAGAAACACCTCGGAGTCATGACCTGTCTTTCGATAACACAGTTATCAAATCGCAACGTGGTATTGAAATTAAAGTAGGTCTTTTGTAGTTTTCAAAGCCTACAATTATTATGGACGTGTTAATAAATGATGATAAGTATTTTCTGCAATTTTGTGGTTCGGTGTTGGTGTTAATGACATGAGATTTCGAGTTCGATTCCTGAATCGGGCCATACAAACGGTTTTAACAATTTTCTAATGAAAAACACAACGTTTCCCGGGATCGGATAGATGTATGGTTGCCGATAGATTTGTCATTAGTTACACATTACAATGTGAGATAAAAACATCTTGGACTGTTCGCGGGTGCTTTGGTTTAAACTCTGCTAACTATATTTTGTGGATACGGGTTTGAAGCTAATTTAAAAATTTTCGAGTGCAATTATGGCAAGTCAATGTTATAATAGCCCTTTTTTAACTATAAGGACGGATAGAAAGAAACATCTGATAGGTATTATATTTCATATCTCATTTAATTTGATATGATTAAAACTCAGTTAAATTACAAACAGCCTGCTTCAATTTCATTATCATGTCACTATACCTTAATTTCATGATAATTAATTTTTGAAATAATAAAGCTTCGGTCAAACTTAAGCGTAAAGCGGGCGGGACGCCCGGACGGATGGGAAGCGTTAGCAGCTATCACGCGAAACTGGCGTGCATACCATAGCAACTACGGCGTGAACTGCGAAATTATTTTTTATCAATTATCACTGAAGTTGAACGTCTCTAATATCTATAAATTTTAAAGAAAGAAAAAATTTCGCCCCAGACAGGATTTGAACCTGTAACCTTTCGTCTCAAGCCGACGAATGCTCTAACCAATTGAGCTACTGAGGATTCAAATCCCGTGGCGAAATTACAAATATCCAAATAAAAAAGAAACATACTCAATTGATAACATCCTCCCTTTTTGGTAATAAAATAAAAACGTAAGGTATATACAAAGTTTTAAATGTATTACAAGTTGTAGCACAATACAAACAAATCTCACACGTTTTTACATCAAGCTGTAAGTAGTGAGAAACAAGAAACAGTTATTACGCAGTTTACTTTATGTTACTGGTACAAATGGCTTCTTTCCTTTAAGATTTATGTAACAACTTGTTTAGCAAAGTTGTAAAAGTTATTTCGTCTAAGTTAGCACACGAATACTTCATTTTGTTACTTTTTTAAGTTGTTGATGAAATATCTGAAACGATGTTTCACGAAACTTTTTACGTGTAGCCAGAGAATAGCAGGTTATCAAAAAAACGGTAATGTGCGAATTGGACTTCCATAATGAGAATTTCGTACAAACCTGTAGGTGTATAAGATAAAGTTCGCCTATCACAATATGTTATTGTATGCTGTAACCAAAAATTTTCGAAATGATGTATCTAAAAGCGTATCTTGCGATGTATCTAGCGAGTTTTGAAAAATTGCGGGATAAGAGTCTGTTTCTTTTGAACGCGTTGGCTTCTAAAGTTAGATTTTTTTACATTTCTGATAGTAGACAAATATATGATACTAATAACAAAAGGGTCTTGATAGAGGAACGTACAGACAGCAAAGTGATCCTAAAAGGGGTAAGGGAGGTAAGGTACAAGGGTACCTTAAGGGTAAAAGGAGCAGGAGGATAAACAAATAGGTAATGTTTGACTCCATTTTTTATATAGCCTACAGCGCAAGTTACATTAAAATGGTAAAATGTTAATTGAATGAGTCCCCAATAATTTCTGAAGTAATTTTGAAATTTCTCCTGTTATTTGAAAGATCGTACTTCCAAGGTCATATTTTCAATATCAAGTCTAGATCTTATGGGATCCCAGAAAATCGAGATTTTTTTTTGTAGTGAAATATTGAAATTGAAGTTTGTTTATTGCTTCTTAAGTAATTCATACAGCCTTTGTGATAAAATAAACATCTCTGGACATATTACACAGATCGATGAACTACAAAGTAAGCAATTCATATGCTCACGTTTTTCGTGTTAGTGAAAGATACAAATACTTAAATAGATACAGGAATAGTGATAATAAACCTCCAAACCCAGATATACAGACATCGATTTTCATCACGCAAATGCCAGCCCTCTTTGGAAATCGATCCGAGCTTCTCGGTTGGTCGGTGGAGTAAGGCGTGCATGCTAACCCTCGACCAAGTGGGTGGTCAAGCTACAATTTTATAAAGTATCTTCAATCCCATATAGGTATAGGCACAGAGGTAGGCAGAGGCACAACCACGAATAGCCGAAGATACTAAGTCCCACAATGTAATAGGTGGCAAGCTTATCGCCAACCGGGCACATTTCTAATCCCGATCAACGTTTTTTTATTATTAGAAAATTGACAATTTTATAACATTCAGATTTAAATTATAAAGTACAGTATACAGTGCACAAGACTTACTACAATACTAATCTTATTAATTAATTATGAACCAAGTCTTAATTACTGACTTCTTAAAATCTGTCAATGTCTAAGTGCTTGGAATTTCCTAAGGTAATGAATTCCAGAGTTTTCAGAGATAAAAGTAAAATAATGGTTGTACGACTTAGCGGAACTACAAAGAACTTTCAAATTCCACGATGATGTGGACGACAATTAGAACCAAAATTATTTAAAATGTAAAACGTCACTGTAGGTTCAAGAGAAGTTGCAATAATTCGAACTTTGTAAAAGAAGCAGAGAGAATGAAGAAGGAGAGCTCATTAATAGGAAGACATTTTTAATTATTTTGCTAAAATAGCACCCCATTAATATCAACATTTTATTAAACTTGTGATTAACTGGTATAGAATGCTTCAAAACAAAACCTTTGTTCTTATTTGTGTATGAAGTTAAAATAAATATTATTTAAATGTTATACAATTGCCTGATCCTGTCAGAACTCGAATCGGAGTTTCCAGGAAGGTCGAAGGATTCATGCAAATCACAAGGTATTTATTAAATGTGTGATTATTTTTCTTTAGTTTTTGGTATAGGTATTAGTCAAGTTGAATTTTGAATCCAGTTACCCAATTAAAGAAAATCGGGCATAAATTATTAAAAATTTGTCATTAGTCGTCAGGATCTTGAGTAAAACGGTAGCCTCCTTGCTCAAATTTGTTTAGCAGAAACGTGGAAATGCACTAAACACTAATTCTTTGATGATTGATCCATTTATACACTTTGACAAATTTATCAAAATGCCACCAGGATTGGCTAATTTCATTCAATATAAACATGAAATTCAATAACTACGTAAAAACAGCAACCAAGCGCCAAACTTTATATATGTATTTTTTTTTCTTTGGGTAAGTTTCCCAATGACGTTTAATAATAGATGCCTGATTTTTTGTAGCAGGAAAATAGAACATAAAGATTGCAATATCGCAAAGCACGTGTCCTATCTGATTACTTACTACTGTCCGATTATCGGTTCTACATAAAGTCTAACGTGGGCGGAAAAAAGTAAACGTCCAATAAACATAACAGTCCAGCAATAATCACACCTAGCTGACGAGTTATGTTCCATTAGCTGTATGTACGAGACTATGACGAGACAGGGTGAGGCTCTGTGTTAGGGGACATTTCAGTACACATGCGTTCTAGTGGGCCTTTGAACTACTACAACCTTTTTTCATCAACTTTGTTCACTTGGCGCTCAATACTCTCTGTCTACTTCAAGGGTATTTGGCCTGAATATAATGTACATAAGATGACTTGTACGTTCAAATGTTTCTCTACATTTCAGCATTCAAGTTGTTATGTCTGTGATTTTTTAAATTATTTTTAAATTGAAAAACTTATGAGTTGAAAAAAAAATACAGAAGAACGTGTTAATAATGACTGATCATAAAAAAGACTTAAAATACCAAAATAAAAATAAAAATTCAACAAAATGTTACATCCTAGAAGGCTGTAAGAGTGTGAACTTTGCGTGAATTGCAAGAGAAAATAGTCTATTTGAGAACTAATTATTTTTGACTTTTGACATCTACCTACTATTGACTGCAAATTGATTCGCTTCAAATACATTTCTATAAGTTTTTTATTATTTTGAGAGAAAAACGTGTATTATGAAATTTTATTCATATAATATGTTTATTACTAAAGATAGTTGCTGGTTGACCTGTGGCTAATAATTTAGAGTATTTTCACATAATTTGAACCGTTTTAGTGCATAAAAATAATATATTTTCCAAGGCAACATAACCTCAAATCTTAAATGCGTGTGTTTTTGTAAATATAGTTCGAACAGTGTCCGTGATACAGATTTGCGTTCAGAGAAAAGCATTAATTGATCAAAATATTCTAAGCATTTTTTCGTGTCTGTTGGTTCCAGGGTAAACTTTGAATGGAATAATTGTCCACCTCCTTTACATTATGATTGTTACCCTTCTGTCATGGGAACCCCAGAAATAAGACAGACAAAAATTCTAAAAATGCTTGAAATGTGTTCTGCTGTCCATTTTTAGACATCTGCATCTATTTTTTAAATATTTTCAGTGTACAGAATGTACTATTCTACAGCTTTATAATATATAACCTTTATATTATTATTATTTATAAGCATAGATAAATAATGAATGAAGTTTTTAAAAAAATACTACATTCATTGTTCATGCGAATTCCATTCAGTGATGCTGTAAAATATTAGTTGAAAGGTAGTGGAAAAAAAGAAAAAAAAGTATCTTCACGCCCATATCCCCGAAGGGGTAGGCAGAGGCACAACCAGGGCACCCACAACTACCCGAAGACACTAAGTCCCACAATCTGATAGGTGGCAAGCCTATCGCCAACCGGGCACATTTCCAATCCCGAGCAACATTTTTCGAATTACCAGTTGTTGTTCGTGGCTTTTGCGTAAGAAAGAAAGAAAGAAAAAATATTTATTTGCGGAATATGAGTGTTACAAAGATGTTACAAAATTATTTAAAGTTCTTCCGCAGAAACTCTTTAAATATCTCGATGCAAGTAACTTATATCCTTCAAAATGTATCTAATGTTTTCATTGTAAAAACCCCTAACTTTTTTTATTGGTCTAAGATGTTAACTGAAAAAGAAAATGTGTGTTTTTTTCCAGTGATTTTGACCCACTTAGGTCAAAATCACTGGAAAAAAACACACATTTTCTACTAATTCTGCCTTCAATGTTTCCAAGTCTTAAGTTTTGTTATTTAGAAATTCCAGATATTACAACTTTAAGTGTCAATGGTCCAGGGGCTAACTTAACTAATTTTCTGGTAAATCTTAAGATAACATTATAACTTCTTAACACCTTAAGCTGGCTTTTGGACTTTATAATAAATCCCAACTGTACTAATATTATTATTGTGAAAGTTTGTTTGTCTGGTATGATTCAACATTTGGCTTGAATATGTTTAAAGATCCCATATTAAAATTAGTCCAATTATATAAAACAAAGGTACTTACGTCTAAATCCTACTTATTTTAACAAAACATACTTACATTTAAAACTTTGAAGTAGAAGAAAATGTTGAAAAATAAAAAATGCACTTATTTATCCCATATAAACTATTAATAGCTATTAATGTCAGACGGTACGAAGTTACGACGGCTAGTAAATAATAAATCACGAATAGACGGCAACGATACGGCGACACACTGGACAATCTCTACTTACATACATGTGTATGTAGAGATGTAGGACTTGACGTGAAGATATGTATATGTATGTATATATACGTATCTTCACGTCAAGTCCTTTACAGAGGTAATCGAGTGACAACTCTCACGATCCTTACAGACCTTACTGGATTCTTCCATATTCATTGCCCTTTTCATACAAATACGCCGATTGGATGTAGTAGGAGTTAATGTAATATTTATTTGTAGTTAAACGTAAGGATTACCTACTTATTTATCGATGAATGAACCTCTAGCCCTAGCTAAGGTCTATGTCCAGCAGTGGACGTCCTCTGGCTGATAATGATGATGAAACAGTAAAGGTTTCACGAGCTCATTGATCTAAAATTAGATTGCGTCTTCCTAAATTATTTCGTGCCATGCTTGAGCCAAAGACGCTGCTGATACAGAGCCACATTTGTGAAAACGCATCCATTATAATAGTACGAGATCCGACCGCGTGATTTATACGAATAAAATATTTTACCTCCAATAAGTAGGTATAACGCTCGTACGCGGCGTATAACTGTACTTGTGATAGAATATGAAACAGTACGCATTTAAAGTGGCTCACCCAGGGAACCTTCTCCACAGCGCGCTGGTACGTGCAAGGTTACGCTACAGGTCAACTGCAGCTGATTAACCTGAAACTCGTTCTCGGAAACTGTAAAAGATATTTATTTTTGGGGATAATCGATGTTCTTACAGTGTCCGTATAGAGAAATATCATGAATAAAAAAAAGTAAAATTATCTTCACGCTCATATACCCGAAGAAGTAGGCAGAGGGACCCACGACTAGCCGAAGACACTAAGTCCCACAATGTGATAGGAGGCAAGCCTATCGCCAACCGAGCATATGTCCAATTCCTGGCAACATTATTTTTATTAGAAAATTTAATATGCCAAGTCCTAATTTTTTCGTTGCCCGACCCGGGATTCGAACCCGGAGGGACCTCAAGAAGTCAAGTCCGACGCCAGACCGCTAGCCCATAGATGCGATAATAATACCTAATAATATCATGAACATATAGTAATTTTAACA